>JBBIGC010065836.1:0-10880 GCA_037576955.1 Lepidarchus adonis
TTCTGACTCATTCTTTGTGTGGAAAATCATTATTTAGATAAAAGATTAGTTATGTCAAGACTACATGCAACTTAAAAGTCTTTTTTTATTACCGCTTTCCTTCAGCACGAGGAGGCGGCCTTCCGTGAAATAATCCATATGTGAAGGGTTATATGATTATAAAGAGATCATCCTATAATAACCTTAACAACTGCCATGCATCATTGTTTTCTTTTTTGAAACGTTACCCTTTATTAATATTTTACACATTTTTAAATTTAGTATGTTCATACAATGTTTCAAATATCCAATAAAGTTAGTGTGCTGTGGCCAAGAAGATTAGCCTGAAGATGCTGGCAGCCTTCTCAGAGCTCCACAAATCTCTTTAGAAAGTTGCATGCCTCAGCATTCACTGGCCAAATCTGGAGTTTATCTTGAAATGGCCAGCTCACCTGTTACTCTTATCTTACACGTGTGAGTAAATACATGGTAATTTTATCTTCCCTTCCTGGAAAGAGAACCTCTGAAAAAGTTATATGTACTTTTGTAGTCTGGAGGTCAGAAGGTGACTGTGGTTATTATAACCTACAGTGAAATATATCTTTATTATTAAAACATATGTAAAAGTATGACAAAGAACATAACATGGCAGTTTATCCTAAATGCCCATGTGCTATATTCTGAAACAGAATGTAAAAAACATCCAGGAATTCACATGTATGATTTTTAAAGAATTTATTTGTATAATGGTGCAGAAAATAAGTATTTCGCACCTACAAACAAACAAGAATTCTGGCCCTCACAGACCTGTTACTTCTTCTTTAAAACACTCTTCTATCCTCCACTTGTTACTTGTATTAATGGCACCTGTCCACACCTTCAAACAGTCAAACTCCAACCTCCATCATGACCAAGACCAGAGAGCTGTCTAACAACACCAGAAACAAGATTGTACACCTGCACAAGACTGGGATGAGCCAATCTACAATTAGTAGCTTGGTGAGATCAACTGTTGGAGCAATTGAATAAAATACAAGAAAAATTGAATAAATACAAGAATATTTGGATGATCCAGAGGAGGATTGGGAGAATGTCAGATGTGGTCAGATGAGATGCTGCATCACAAGAACACCATACCGACTGTGAAGCATCAGGGTGAAAACATTATGCTTTGGGGCTGTTTTTCTGCAAAAGAGACAGGACGACTGATCCATATTAAGGAAAGGATGAATGGACGCATGTATCGTGAGATTTTGGACAAAAAACTCCTTCCATCAGTGAGAGCATTGAAGATGAAACGTGGCTGGACCTTCCAGCATGACAATGATACCAAACACATTTCCTTGGCAACAAAGGAATATTTCAAGTTTCTGGAGTGGCCTAGCCAGTTCCTGGACCTCAATCCAATATAGAATCTGTGGAGGGAGTTGAAAGTCTGTGTTACCTAGCGACAGCCCCAAAACATCACAGCTCCTGAGAAGATCTGCATAGAAAAATGGACCAAAATACCAGCTACAGTGTGGGCAAACCTGGTGAAGACCTACAGGAAATGTTTGACCAACCAAGGATACATTACAAAGTATTGAGGTGAACTTTTGTTATTGACCAAATACTTATTTTCTGCACCAATAAATTCTTGAAAAAATCATGCAATGTTGTGTTTCTTGGACATTCTGTCTTTCACAATTGAAGTGAACATATGATGAACATTACAGACTCTCTCACCTTTTTAAGTGGGACAACTTGCAGAATCGATGGCTAGTAAATACTTTTTTTGCCTCACTGTATGCATTGACCTACAAATCCCACATGGATGCATCCTCACTGAGTACTGAACTGTTTACTGTTTTAAAGAGCCCACACTTGCACGTCTGTTGTATACTTAGATATGAGAATGTACAACCTGGTGATTTTGTGTCAGAACAGTTTTACATGACCACTTAAAAATCTCAGTGGTCAATCATATTAAAGGATCTACCCAGGTAAAACCTATCAAGTGTGACTTGAGCTTAAAGCTCTCACATCCTTAATTTTTCTTAGTTTACATAATTCTTATGGAGTTTAAATGGAGAATCATGCCATGTCATTCAAAAAGTAGGCCTGGCTAAAACACTCATTGTAAATGTTCAAAAATAGGGCTTAATGGAGCTTTGATTTCTATAACATCACACATTTTCTCATAAATGGATACAGTGATCATTAACCAATCCAATTATAGAGGTTCAACTGACTCCAAACTATATACATTTTATTTTGGCTTTCTTGTTCACATAACCAGTTACATTGGACATACATGGGAAGTGAAGGCCAGCAGCAGCTTTTGAAATAAAAGGTTTCTTCTTTTCTACTCCAGCTGGATGCTACCGCATTTTGGAGTTTACTTCATAGTTGTTAGAGCTGTTTTTTTGCCCCTGGCTTTTTGCAGCTTTGCCAGCTGTAACAGTACTGGCCTCAAATGGCCTTACACAGCCATCTGCCTGGAAGCACACTAGAGCTATAAAAGAAGTACACTTGTAATGTGATAATGGCAAAGTGTTGCTGCAGAACAAAAGAAAGGGGCTGGCGCAAGAAACCATGGGGAGAAACTGTGCAGTGAAGAAGAGTGATTGGAGTAGTGAAAGGTATAATTTCCATAAGATGTGCTGTAATATATACAATGATTTACTAGCTCATGTGCTTGTTTGTCTGCCTTATCACAAGTTATTTATTTATTACTGGTTTGGTGCTTCAAAGATGGAAAGGCTGATGATAATTTGACTAGACTAATGAACTCAGTCTAGTTCAATCAATTTGATTGAACATACACTGCAAGCTCTTGACTGTGTAGCATAATTCCATGAGATCATTCTTTATGCCAGTGTCATGCTCCAGTCCTAGTAAAAAGACAATTGATATAATTTATTAAAATGATATAAATGATATGCAATTATGAAAAGCGTGATGCCATACAATATTTCATCCAAATTGTTTAAAAAATACTTACTGTATATTTAAAATGTTTATATGTCCAATTACTTTTGAGCCTATGTGTGAAGGGACTATGTGTAAACATCTGTAATTCATGAAAGTTAAAGCAATACTTTTGTTAAACCCCTTTGAATTACCGCTGAAAGTCTATATTTCACATTTTTATTTCTTCTATTCAAATCCCTAGAGGACACAATTATAAAAAATGTATCATCATCCAAATACTTACAGTGGGGCAAAAAAGTATTTGGCAGCCACCGATTCTGCAAGTTGTCCCACTTTAAATGTTCATCATGGGTTCACTTCAACTGTGAGAGACAGAACATAAAAAAATGTGTATGATTTTTTTAATGAATTTATTTGTGTAGTGGTGCAGAAAATAAGTGTTTAGCACCTTCAAACAAGCAAGAATTCTGTCCTTCACAAACCTGTTACTTCTTCTTTAAGAAGCTTTTCTATCCTCCACTCATTACCTGTATTAATAGCACCTGTTTGAACTCATTATCTGTATAAAATACACCTGTCCACACCTTCAAACAGTCAGACTCCAACCTCCATCATGGACAAGACCAGAGAGCTGTCTAACGACACCAGGGACAAGATTGTACACCTGCACAAGACTGGGACGATCTGATCTACAATAGGCAGGAGCTTGGTGAGAAGAGATCAACTGTTGGAGCAATTATTAGAAAATGGAATAAATACAAGATCACTGACAATCTCCCTCGACTTGAGGCTCCATGCAAGATCTCACTTTGTGGGGTACAAATGACCTTGAGAACGGTGAGAAAACAGCCCAGAACTACATGGGGGAAAGTGGTCAATGACCTGAAGACAGCTGGGACCACAGTGACAAACGTTACTATTAGTAACACACTACTTCGTCATGGATTAAAATCCTGCCTAAGCCAGCACATGTCCAGGGTTGTCTAAAGATTGCCAGAGACCATCTGGATGATCCAGAGGAGGATTGGGAGAATGTCATGTGGTCAGATGAAACCAAAATGGAATGTGTTTGGAGGGGGAAGAATGCTGAGTTGCATCCCAAGAACACCATGTGGTCATTGCCAACTAAGGTTACATTACAAAGTATTGACATGAACTTTTGTTATTGACCAAAAACTTATTTTCTGCACCATTATACAAATAAATTCTTTAAAAATCATACAATATGATTTCCTGGATTTTTATTACATTCTGTCTCCTATAGTTAAAGTGAAACTATGATGAACATTACAGACTCTCTCATGTTTTTAAGTGGTACAACTTGCAGAATCAATGGCTGCTAAATACTTTTTTTGTACTGTGCTTGTGTAGGTTTTGGACAGTAAATGAACTGTCTTTATTTGTTCATTTGGCATTATATCTCTACTGTAAAGAAATTGGTACAGTCTCTGTAATGCACCACTTCACATCAAACCACTCTGAAATATTTCCTCAACCTGAATTATTCATTACTTTTAGGGAACATTTTTGAATTATCTTTCAATGACTTGTCTTTGTGCTAGATCACATCCTTCTTTCAACTTCTGTTACTGCAAATCATTGTCAATAAATCAAGCCTGCCATTCACCAGTCTGGATGTAGGTTGATCAACATGCTTTTCAGAAAGCTCCTCAACATGCAGCACTGCTTAATAACTCAATTTCAGGAATGCAGTATGTGCCCAGTTGCATCATGTGACCAAGCAGATGCTGGATTTGCTGGTATGTTTGGCTGGGAATGAGATGGAACCTGGCATCTTTCCAAACCAATTAGAAAAGTGAATTGCAAACTTCAGAAATCCCAGTGATGGAAAGGCCTTTGGCAAGTCTGAGATTCATTCAAACCATGTCAGTCCTTTGCAGTATCACCTGAACCACTTTAGGGCTTTGAGTTATTCTGTTGCATTCATTTGAAATGTACAGAATGATACAATTTATAATTATAAATGGAAAATATGTGAACAGAAATACATGTCATGCATCAGTAGCTATTTATTGTACACTAATCAAAGCAGTTAATTCAATCAGTTGCTTTCTGAAACTGAAAATACCTACATGCATCCAGCAATTAGAAGGCATAAGAAATTGTTCGAAACATGGTAGCTCACATTTTACTATGACCATTTAAAAAATATGTTTTGTAATAAATCATAAGTAAATTCACAGTTTTTAATATGATCACACAAAAGCCACATTGTAATACATTAATCAAATGTATTAAGAAGTAATAGGGATATTTTTTGTTCAGTTATGTGCATCAGCTTCAACCTTTACAGCATTTGTCACATTTCTTATCTAAATTAGTTTATTCATTAGTCACCACAGTCATGAAAAGACTAGCACTTTATTGCCTTATGAGTATGAGATCATAACTCTGCTAACCCTATAATGACATCTATCGTATTTTTAAGACCATTTTCTCTCAGTCTGCAGTGCACATTAAAGTAAATTATGGAAGAAATCAAGTCATAATAGGCATTGGTTTGGTAGAATTTTCAGAATTGTCCAGCACACATGGAAGAAAACTGTCTGTCGTATGTCACAGTCTCCTTTGCCTACTCTTATTCTATATACTTACATAACCTACGGCTAGGAGAAAGTTATTATTTAGTCTAACCATAATTATTTCTACATATGTTGTGAATTGGGAATGTTTTTGTCTATTGGGTTCCGGCAAGTGCATCTAAATAAAAGAATACATAAAACATATCTACTTAGACATGGGTATTTTAAAAATAACAAAAGTTCTAACTTGTGACAACATGTACAACAGATTTAAGGGGCAGCTTTAAAGCATGATCAATGTTCTAGCTGTGCTTTTAGTTAAGAATTACTATGAGTCAACAGCTAGCAAACAAACTAGCTCATGAGCCCATATGATTACTACATAGTTGCACACAATGAAAAGAATGAAACATTTCATTGTTAATCAGAATTATTCATATATCATTTGAAATTCTCAGCTAAGATTTCATAAACGTGGCATGTCTACTTTAAAAAAAGAAATGGAACCTGAAATGGATAGAGAAAGCTATACTATACTATATGTCAGTTCCACGCCAAAAAGAAAGTTTTCTTAGACAACATCTGTCATGGTATGGTGGTGTTTCAGTGCCCACAGCTTCATTGACTTGCATATATATGAAGGCTTCTCTATTGGGTTTTCAGAAAGACACATGCTACCATCAAGATGACGTCTTTTCCGTAGAAGTTGTGATTATTTCACCAACTCCAGGGTTTTTTATATACACGATACATCTTCTTCTTCTTCTTCCTCTTCTTCTTTACCTTCTCCTACTGTGACATTTTATTTCACTGGGACGTCTAAGACCTATGGAATCAAAGAAAATAAGTTTTTGCTAATTTTCATTCAACTAAATATAATCAACTTTGTGTTTGCGCTCTAGAATTATGTTACCTGCATGTGGAAAGATTGTATAGTGCATTTCTGTGTAATTATGTAACATACTGTTATAATGTTAAGTACTCCAATTAACTGATTATGAAAACATCAATGTTAACATTAAAGTAACATAATGATTTTTTTTGTCCAAGCAGTAAGAACTAAGCACGGATTGTCTTTCACTCACTACGCCACTTTATTCTAACAACTTATATTTCCCTGCGTCTGTCTCACAGTCTCCTTTCTCCTGTGATAGCAGACTGAAAGGCTTTCATTACAGGCTTTACAAGGACAGGGCCATGTGCCTCAGTGATGAATGATGATGTCAGGCAGCACTTTCATGTGAGCCTGGCTGAGAGAAAACCCTGTTGCTTTGGCTTCTTCATATATTCTGACGTTACATTGTGAAGTGGCGAACAACTCTAGCAGCTTCTGTTGCAGTTTCTGCTTGCTGTTTAATTTTCAGCTTAATATCTCAGTCTGCAGGCTCAAGAATAAGTTATTACACATTCTTAGCATCGACTCCCTAAATCATTATTTAGGTGGTGCTTAGGATCCCCAGGCTGTGGGAGCGTTTAAGAAGACTCAGCCAGCTTATTGCTTTAGAAAAGATGTTTGATGAGTCACAAATTGCTGTGGCAAACCTTCAATTTGAAGTATGTTATTATCGCTATTAAGCATGGAGAAACGCAGTCAAAAAGAAGCACTGGACATGACTAATTTTTGCCAACCCTGCCTACATGAAGGTAAAATTGCATCACAGGCTCCTCAGCAGCATTCAGTGTGACATAAATGACACGTCAGGACTTTAAATGTGTCATTTTTTACACTTTACTTTTCTCATCACATCCAAGAATTTCTTGTCACAAGCAATTTTCTGTTATTTCTATATTGTAAACCTTTCAGGGCCTCAGTATTTTGTAAGTGCCTTATAGTGTGCAGATGTGAGTTCTCAGTGGTTTATGTAACAAAAACATAAATCCTAATTAGAGTAGAATATAACAGAATATCTTCATTGTCATTATATAAATCCAGTATAATTCAGTTTCAGCTTCCATGCCTGATGTTACTACTAGGGCTGCACTAACATAAGATATGTAGACCATTGCTCATAGTCAATATTTTTCATAAAAAATATTAAATACATTTTTAAATGCATAAATCTGGTCTACATCTACCGGGGTTCGAAAAACTTATATTTATTTCCATGATATAAAATGAGTAAAATGAATCTAGTCCTATCCACCTCGTTACTCCCGATGCAAATCTTTAACAGGCTGTCTGCCTATCAGTGCCACCATCTCTGACCCATATAATATACGTAGCTGGTCTCACTACTGTCCTGTAATCCTTCTCTGCTACACTTGCTGGTACCTGTATGTCACCTGTCTCTAGCTACTTGTAGTATAAATTTTTTTTTTTAAACAGTCTGTGTTATTGTACCTGATATTTTGGCTGACATATGTAAATGATCTGTGCTCTTGTTTGTGCTTCATTCAGTAATCATTCTTGATTTTTCAAACTTTTAACAGTTTACATAAATGTCTTTTATTTAAAAATGGAAGAAATTTTGGTTTTTCGTAAATGAACCCTTTAACTTGTTTTTACTTAGAAAAACAAGTTTACACCTCAAACATTTGCATGTGACCATCTGTAGACATTAATACTTCTAAAATGTAAAAATATAAATTGAGACTAAAATTACCCAGATTACATTTGATTTCATTCGTTTTTTAGCAGTTATCTCAGACGATACAGATAATAATTTGACATTGTACATTGTGCATGTGCTTGTGCATGTTATTTTATTGAGAAAAACATTCCTTTGATTGTAAAGAAATAGAAATTGGAATTGACCATAAAAAGTAGTAATTGATTAGCCTCACAATGTTCATATTTCTGGGGTTGAAGCTGGTGTTTGTTCATGCTGCCAGTAAGTAAATAGGAATTTGCTGAGAAAGTGCTGAAGCTCTCATCTCATTTCAAAGAGTAATTTGTCTGCGTGTGGTTGTCACAGGGATTTGAGTCCCAGTCTGGTGGAGAGAATGCCACAGGATAGGATTAGATTCTCAATAAGGAGCTGAGAATAGGCAGCTTGGCAGGCCTAACTTGTGTATTTGCCACTGTCTTCTGGCCTTGGTTTATGTCTGCTGGAGTGACAAATGTAACAAACTCTTTTTGTGGGCTCCTTGTGTGATGTCAGACATTCCCTTTGTGTGTTTTTGTGTCTGTCTGCATATGAATGTGTGCTTGGCATCGCCATGTGGGTTCATTCTTAACGAACTGTTCACTATTTGTATGTAGTTAGTAATGCCCTAGTAAATCATTTATAAATTGAGGTTATATCTGATATGTTAACATATGCTTGCACGTCCGGTTAATCAATCTCATACAGTTTGCAATAAAACCGTGCTTTCTTAAAGTACAGTATTTTATTGTATTTTGTGAAGTCAATTCAAGTGTTTTTTATTGTCATTTCTCAGTATATTTGTATACCGTATATCTTCTATTATTGACGCCCGTATCCAATAAACAATGGGTTCAAAGAGATGTTGCGACAAATAGACGCCGGTTTCTATTAGTAGACAGTCTGTAGTAGACAGTCTGTAGTAAACACTGATCTCCAATGACCCACCACACTTTTCATACACTAATCCTCTTTTTGTACCGCACTTTTCGTATGCTAATCCTCTTTTTGTACCGCACTTTCCGTATGCTAATCCTCTTTTGTACCACACGTCCCATACGTTAATCCTCTTCTCGTACCGCACTTTTCGTACATTAATCTTCTTTTCATACCGCACTTTTGTACGTTAATCTTCTTTTCATACCGCACTTTTGTACGTTAATCCTCTTTTCGTACCGTACTTTTCATATGCTAATCCTCTTTTCGAACGGTACTTTCTGTACGCTAATCCTCTTTTCATACCGTACTTTTCATACGCTAATCTTTTTTTCATACCGCACTTTTCATATGCTAATCTTCTTTTCATACCGCACTTTTCGTACACTTATCCTCCTTTTGTTCCGCACTTTTCGTACGCTAAACCTCTTTTCGTACTGCACTTTTTGCACCCTAATCCTGGGCTCCGCCCTCCTGCAGTGAAACATACCATAAGTACCTTTTCGTATCAAAAATGTTTTGTCATTGGATGCTATCGAGGAAGGGAGAAAGTCTAAAGGAAATTTCTTTGTACATTTTGTCCTCTCGTTTCCACGTCAATCATGACCCCACAGGGTGATGTAGTGTGAGTGAACATGCAAGTATGCTTGCAGTTAAAATGCATCAGTGCTGATTGTGAGTTCAGATAATTACTCCTATTCTTTGAATAGCAAATTAACTAATTGTAAAGATGCAGACTTTAGATTGTTTTATAGTGTTAAAGATAATTGTTAACTAGTTTACTATTGAATTTTAACATACAGCTAATGAGGATGTGTTGATAAAAATCTAAAACACATATTATTTCTCTTTCTCTTTCAGCACACTGACCATTTACGATGCTTCAACCTGGAACAGTCCACATGATGAGAAAGAACGACTGCACTGAAGAGGACAGACACGAGAGAGTGAGCAAAATTATATCTCTTTTGTCTTGATAGATGGCCCTATAATGGGAACTGGAATGGGATGTCAAACTCATATAGCTGTGAGGGTCAGGTGTTCCCAGGGCATATTATCCAGCTAAAAGAGGCAACTACTATTCATAAACACTGTTGCCATGAAAAATTGTAAAAATGTTCAGGAAGGTGGTTTGGGTTAAAGTAACATTGATATGAATGCAGACTCCCACCAGAACATTGTTCAAAGCATCACACTGACACACACACAGACACACACATTCTCACACAGAGACACACAGAGACACACACAGACACACACACACAAATAAGCACATATGGGTTTATTCTGTTATTCTATATTCATTTTCATGAAACAAATGTTTGTTTTGCCCTTGGAGTATCCCCATAAATATCAAGGCAGAGAGTTCACTTGGGAATGGAATTTGTGTGATGCTTGATCATAAAAGAGACACCAAAGAGATAGACATTTTACTAATAGCTTTAGAATTGATTACATAGATAGAAGTCACTGAAGGACAGAAGATCAAAGCTTTTGCATTCACCCACACATCCAGCCCAGTAACTTACGCAACTGGAAGAGCAAAGACACCAATGAAAATGTGGTACTAAACCCTCCTGATATATCGCTACCCATAGTAAAGACTATGGAACATTTCTGGGCTGTTTATTAGCTTGATCATACAGTGAGATATACAACTTTATTCTGTAACTTTTTATGAAAAATATTCTTACGTAAATCCCTTCTTTTTGTAAATAATTTTAAGTTGTTCCACTTAAAAAGATGAGAGAGTCTGTAATGTTCATCATAGGTTCACTTCAGCTGTGAGAGACAGAATGTAATAAAAATCACACTGTATGATTTTTAAAGAATTTATTTGGTCCCAATTTATATTAAGTGTCTCTAATTACTGTGTAGTTACACATTAACAATGCATGTAACTACAGTGTAACTACTAAGGAAG
>JBBIGC010065856.1:0-10879 GCA_037576955.1 Lepidarchus adonis
GTTCTGTAGTGTGTGGTCAAGCTCATATAAGGGTTCATGTTTGAACTTGACCACATATCCGTAGTGGCAGTAAAATGTCTTTAATGTCCTTAAGTAGCTTTGTCTTCTTTCACACTGTTTTACAGTTGTGGAATTGCCGTTTGTGACACGTATGTTCTCGAGGTGTGCCAGGCACTGCTATTCCCATTACAAGCAAATAGGAAATTCTCAAAATTGTTCCGATGGTCTAAGCAACTATTATAGCATTGTCAGGTCACACAGCTGTTGATTTGGCTGCCTTACAGGCAGCTGATCCCATTATTCAGGAGGTGCTCTTGTTCTGGGGTCGACAGCAATGCCCAACTGTCTAAGGAGTTTAATGGGGCATCTGACAGCATCTCTGCCCAGTGAAATTGTAGCCATCGATTTCACTTTGTTGGATCTTGGAATGGCTCCGAAAATATTCTTATTTTGACTGTGTTTAGTAAATACACAGAGTGGTTCTATTAGTTTGGTGTCCCAAGTCGTATACATTCAGGCCAAGGGCATAGTTTTGAGAGTACTCTTATTAAACAGCTCTGTGACCTTTAAAGGTTGAGAAGTCTCATACCACCCCATGTCACCCAGCAGGAAATGGGCAATGTGAATGTTTTAATAGGTCCCTGCATAATTACACACAATGCCTTTTTCACAGAAGAGGGATTAGGCCTCTTGCCTCCCACCACTCTGCATCAGGCAACATGTCAGTCTCCACATTATTTGATGTTCAGAACCATGGTTGCCTGTTGATTACTTCTCTGTTAGAGTCTAGAAGAGACTAGAAAAGGGTTGTGTTCCGGAATGGGTTTCAGAACATCAAGCCAGACTACAGATTGCGTTCTAACATGCTAGAGAATGACATCAAAAGGTGGCATGTAGACATAAGGCCCATCATGATTCCCTTGTCAGAGACGCCCCATTAGTCAAGGGTCTGTTGGATTTACTTTGGCGTTATGGTGCACCTTGTTTGACCAGAGTCGGAAACAAAGGGTGGTTTCTCTCTCACCTGCATCTGATTTTTACCAGATCAGGGTGGCTATATTACTGGCTTGATTGAGGAAAATGAGACCATTACATGGAAAACACTATATATTGTACACTACTTACAATAAGTTAGGGATATTGTGAGAGCCTTAATTGATGTCATACATACAGTGTTTGTTTCACTTCAGATATTTTTGGGATAGGGAGGCAATTGTATTGGGGTGATGGAAAACACAAAATGAGGCGTGTCCATGTTTCAACATTCTGTGGGAATAAAAAGCTGCTATTGTCAGTAAGTCATTCCAAGTTCATCATTCAAACAGCCATGAACACACAACGTCACTTAACAGACGAGCAGCTTCACCTGGACATGACACCTTCGGGTCAGTGGCAGACAGTCAAATGTTGCTTGTGAGCTTTGTGTGTCTCAAAGTGTCATCAGCAGACTTTCGTCAAGACCCAGAACTACTGACAGAGTTCAGACCCAGGAGTGGAGCCCACGAGTGACAGGCCGCAGCGATGACCAGAACCTCAGCACCTACACACTCAGACATCTTTACACACCTGCACACAGCTGCAGCCCGTTTACGAGATGTGAGGGGAACTAGTGTTTCCAGAAAAAACATTCACAACCGACTCCACCGCTTTGGCTTGAATGCAGACGACCGTTGCAGGCGACTCCACTGACAACAAGACACCGGCCTGAACGTCTGCAGTGGACACAAGACCATGTGACCTGGACAATGCAGCAGTGGTACCGTCCTGTTCACTGTACAGCTGTGTAATTAACAATATCCCTAACTTATTGTGAGTAGTGTATTTGGGGAGGCCATGTGTTCCATAGCCACCCATAGTGGAAGGTCCACTCACTATTGAAAATGCATCCAGAATGTAGCGCATTGAATATTGGCTAATAATAATAATAGTAATAACAAAAATTGGGAAGTACCATACCACCAAGACTTTGAAGATAGGCACAGTTCTAATGAATCAAATAATGATATTGGGATGAAAATGAGTATGTACTAAGTATAAGAATTTAGGAAGAATTGTCATTTTAAAAGTTAATGCGACCTGTAAAGGACAGTGCCATAGGGGACCACCAAGATGATGTTTGTTTAATCTGAGTAGACTGAAATAGTTCTCTCTTAAAAGGTGTTGATGTTTTCGTGTAATGTTAATTCCAAGGTATGTAAACTAAATATACTATATTTTAAATGAAATAATAGTATCTGTATATTTCAACTGTAAATCTGACTTGAAATAGTTCACTCGTGCAGATTGAGCTTGTATCCAGAGAAGTGGCCAAACTGGTTGAGTATGGAGAGAATCGCAGGCACAGAGTCCATTGGTCGTGATGCATACAGGTTGGTGTTTCTGGGGTCACAGAACATGTAAACCCCTTGGACACATTTGAACCACTGTAAGCTGTGAATCTGGGGTAAGGCCCTCTGACACACATTGTATCTTACTGTCTCCAACACAACAGCTTCTTATCAAAACCAATCGTTCTAGACTCAATAGAACACAAATCTCATTCACTCACGAAACCAAACATATTTAATCTCATTTGCGCATGTACAAGCATGCGTCGGTGTACATCGGGTCACATGACTAATAGCAAAATTTTTCCACAAACTTTTAACTTGTAACTGTAATTTTTCTCTTTGTCTAATAAAATCTTTGAAATAAGTTTGGTGACCTGACCTCTTCTTGAAAGATTTTAACTCAATATTTCGATTATCTCAAATGTATTAAAGATCAAGGTACATCTAAAAAAAAAAAAAGTATATTGTGAAGAAGTGAAATATTTCTGTGGAGAAAAAACCTGTGGAGTGAGCTGAAGGGGAGAGTACAGAGGCCAATAATTTAGAATATTTTCTCCCCTTGAAATTCACTTGAGTTGGGCCTAACCACCCCAAACACACCTCCAAGATGAACCCCGTCTTGCTAAGAAACAGAAGATAATGGTGCAGAACTGGCCAAGCATATCTCCAGACCTAAACCCTATTGGGCATCTGTGGGGCATCTTCAAACAGACGATGGAGGAGCACAAGGTCTCCAACATCCACCAGCTCCAAGATGGAATCACTGAGAGGTGCAAGGATTCCAGTGGCAACCTGTGAAGCTGTAGTGCTGGAAAAAAATGTTGGCTAAAATATTGACACTTTTGGCAAAATTTGGCAATTTTCACTTAGGGGTGTAAACACAGTACATTTACACTGTTATACAAGCTGTTCACTAACTACACTGTAACAGAGTCATATATTCAGTGTTGTTCCCTGAAATATATAATAATTTCGGGTGAACTCACTTTTGTGAGGTACTTTATGTCTCTTTATGTTTTTCCATCAGCACGATCACCAAAAAGCATAAAGAGCGGCTGTGGCCCTGTGTTTCCTGTAAAGAGTAATATAAGATTGTGTTCCACTGGTGGAAAAAGGTCGGTCAGCTCTAAGAACATCCTGGACACTGCAAACCCATTCTTCAGTGATGTTTATAAATCTGTAGATAAAGAGGAGACATGAACAGAATGAGCATGGATGTGCAGTGGTTAGCAAGAAGGACCTGGATTCGATCTCCACCACAGAGGTCTTTGTATGGAGTATACAAGCTCTCCCTGCGTTTGCATGGGTTTCTTCTGCATTCACCCCTAGTTAAGACATGTTAAAAGCCTTAAAATAAATTCATTTTTTTATTGCAGAAGCATACTATCACTGAAAATTGTAGAAAAATTAAACCTTCAATTCAATTGAATTTTAAGTGGGAAAACCCTGACTAAGAAATTTTTTAATAAAATCACCTGTTCCACAATTATTGACACAGATAAATATCTGGTGGCCTCTGCCCGAAAGCTGAAGATGGGTCGTAAGTGGGTCTTTCAGCAAGATAATGACCCTAAACGTGCGACCAAATCTACACAGAATCAAGCTCCTCCCATGGCCATCTCAGTCTCCAGACGTCAAGCCCATTGAAAACCTGTGGAGTGAGCTGAAGAAAAGAGTGCAGAGGCCAATAATTGTGGAACAAGTGATTTTATGAAAAAAAATTTGTTGAAGGTTATACTTTTCTACAATTTTATTGTATTGCTTCTGCAATAAAAACGGAATTTATTTTAAGGCTTTTAACACATCTTAAACGGGGTTGCCAATAATTATGGAGGACACTGTATCTAAAAACATTAAATGTATTGTTTAGTGCAGCAATGAACAGTTTGAAAAGTAATGCAAAGCAAAGATCAGTGACGGGTGTGGTATCGTGAATAATGTTAGTGAGTTCTTATGTAGAACAGAGAACTGCAGATACTATTGTTGTCCACTGTAGGGTGCTCCCACATTAAAGTAGAGCATGGTTTTATGCTGTAAAACCGCCTGAATGTACAATGTTGGCTGCTGAGAGAGAGGGAGAGAGAAAAGGAAGCAACAGAGCAAAAGTAGGTGGAAAATAGCTACTATTGGCACGCTATCTGAAAATTCGAGGCAAACGCCCAGACATGGGAAGAATACTATGAAATACATCATTTTTTGCCGCCAACGAGATTAGTGATGAAGCTAGGCAATGAGCTGTTCTCATAAGTGTAGTCGGGCTTTCCACATACAGTTTGATGAGAAGCCTTCTCAGCCCAAGAAAACCACAAGGACAAAACTTACCAGGAGCTAGTGCTACAGTTGAAAAATCACTACCATCCAAAGCCTAGTGAACTTGTGCAAAGGTACAAATTTGATTCACGCACAAGGAAACTGGAATACGTAGCAGAGTATCGCAGGCTAGCACAAGATTGCAATTATGGTGATAAGTTACAGCAAATGCTGAGGGATAGGCTTGTATGCGGGATTGGTGATGAGCGTATTCAGAGACATCTCCTATCAGGAACAGAATTAACTTTTGACAAAGCACTGTCAATGGCAGTAGCAGTTAAATCTGAAAATTCCAAGAACTTCAGTGAAGTTTATGAAAGCGAAGAAAGGCTCGGAGGAGGCCAGGGCAGTTCAAGGAGCAATGAAAGAGTGCCATTGATGTAAAGGAACCAGGCATGCAGCAACAGAGTGCAAATTTAAACAAGAGAAATGTCATGCAAGTGGGAAAATAGGACCCACTGCAAAAGCCTGCAGCAACAAAAAGAGGCAGAAGTGAGTCTGAAGCAAACAGAGATGATAAAGAGCAAGGGGTGCACCACCGATCACAAGATAAAGTAAAAAAAGATAACTCCTCTGAGGATGACTTACTTTTGCACACCATGAAGTATAAATTGAGTATTACAAATGAGTAATGGGAATGTGAGGAAAGTGGAGTGAAGGATAAAGGTGTGCAGTAGACACCGGCCACAGCCCGTTATAAACGAGAACATGTTTAAAAAGGTATGGAAAGAGACTAACAGTCCAGACGTGAAGCCAGTCAAAATACACTTGGAGACCTACACTGGCGACCCTGTCAAAGTTATGAGTAACATCAGTCAATGTTGAGTACAAATGACAAAGATATGAAATGCCCCTTGTGGTGGTCGGAGGAAATGGAGGGTGAATGGAGAAAATTCAGCTGGATTGGAAAGAAATAAAAGCCAGTCACAAGGTTTGAAAAGTGCTGCAAAGAAAGACACAGTTTTCTTTCAGCAAGTGCTAGACAAAAATTAGAATATATTTAAAGAGGAATTGGGTACTCTAAAAGGCACAAAGGCGACTATTCATGTCAAGGCGAATTCCACCCCCTGGTTCTTCTGGCCAAGGTCAATCCCATATGCTATGTGTGCTAAAGTCGATGAAGAAATTTAAAAAATCACTCGTTCCATGGTTCAATGATCAAACACACACATTAGAGCAACATGTAAGGAAGCTAGAGTGTAAATGGCAACAGACCAAATTAGAAGGATTCTACGAGGCTTGGAAAAAGACACTCAGGGAATACAATAAGACTCTAAAAATAGCACGCACTACTTACCTCTCTTGATACCAATAAAAATGATCCCAAACATATATTTAATATAATCTCTAGACTAACCAAGTATCAGGGAGGTACTGAAACTGAGATACCTGCAAGCTGCAGTAGAAATAACTTTATGGCCTTTTTAAACAATAAAATAGAAACTATTAGAGACCATATTCAGACACCACCTTTAACTTCACCCCCTGCTTTAACATCATCAAGCCCAGTGTCCATTTTAGTTGAATCAGACACTGGAGGTAGCGTAGATATACAGTGGGGCACAAGTATTTAATCAGCGTCCAATTGTGCAAGTTCTCCCACTTAAATAGATCAGAGAGGCCTGTACTTTTTTTTTAAAATAATATTTGTTTTTGCAAATTATGGTGGTATTTATTTAATAAGTATTTGGTCAATAACCAAAGGTCATCTCAATACTTTGTTATTATACACTTTGTATATACACTCCAGGACCTTTAAATGCTTCTTATGAAGCCTCTCCTTCGTTACCCGGGTGACGTGTTTGGGATCATGTTCATGCTGAAAGACCCAGACATGTTTCATCTTCAATGCCTTTGCTGATGGAAGGAGGTTTTCACTCATAATCTCACGATACATGGCCCCATTCATTCTTTCATATGCACAGATCAGTCGTCCTGGTCCATTTGCAGAAAAACAGCCCCAAAGCCTGATGTTTCCATCCCCATGCTTCACAGTAGGTATGTTCTTGGGATGCAACTCAGCATTCTTACCCCTCTAAAGCAGCGAGTGGCGTTTATACCAAAGATTTCCACTTTGGTCTCATATGACCACAGGACATTCTTCCAATCCTCCTCTGGATCATCCAGATGGTCTCTGGCTATAATTGGGCCTGGACATGTTCTGCTTAAGCAGGATTTTAATCCAAGGTGACATAGTGTGTTACTAATAGTAAACTTTGTCACTGTGGTCCCAGCTGTCTTCAGGTCATTGACCAGTTCCCCCATGTAGTTCTGGGCTGTTTCCTCACCGTTCTCAAGATCATTTGTACCCACGAGGTAAGATCTTACATGGAGCCCCAGGTTGAGGGAGATTGTCAGGGATTCCATTTTCTAATAATTTCTAATGATTGCTCCAACAGTTGATCTCCCAAAGCTGCTTGCCTAATGTAGATTGGCTCATACCAGTCTTGTGCAGGTGTACAATCTTGTCCCTGGTGTCATTAGACAGCTCTCTGGTCACTGACTAAATACTTTTTTGCCCCACTGTATATATACAAAATATAATACGGGATTTACTAATTGATTCTTAATAAATTTAAGAAAACCCGTTCTTTGACTCAACTATTGTCTTCTTTAGCAACCGAACTCTTGCCGACAATTCTCTTAGCGTCACTACTGACACCTACTGGTCAGATTAGTATAGACAACTCAAATACATTCTATTATTTATGATCAAGTGCCATCTACAAGTCAAGTCTTTCAGGGGGCTTTACTGAGCGTTTAGACCTTCGCAGTACAGGTGAATGTATGGCTTCAGCTGGTTCCTTGTCATCCTGTACTGGAAACATTTCAGAGTGTTTTGGTGATACTACACTGTCAGTGTCCTCTGTAGACATGGAAAGTGGTTCCAATCCTTTTGATGTCTCATCATAATTTGCCTTTTGTCGCTGCTTCAGGCGTTGTTGTTTCCTTCTTAGGTTGTTGTTCTTATTTGGTATTGCTAAGCCAGGAAGTGTGGTTCGTAACCTGCGTCCCATCAGGATTTCCGCAGGAGACGCACCATGTTCTAATGGTGAAGCACAGTAATTTAGCAGAGCTAAGTAAGTGTCTGATCAACTGTCTACCGCTTTCTTGAGTAGTAACTTCACAATGTGTACTCCTTTCTCTGCTTTCCTATTCGATTGCGGATACAGTGGGCTTGCTGTCACATGTTGAAAACCATACTCCTCAGAAAATCTCTGAAAGTTTGCTACTGTAACATGGCCCATTATCACTACAAACAATCTGTGGGATTCCGTGTCTCGCAAAGATGGACTTCATCTGTTTTACCACATTCAACCACACTCAACTCTGCTCTGATGTTGTAGTACTGAGTACTATCGTTGGGGAAATACGGTATGCATGATCACTTACTGTTTATTTAGTCTAACAACAATATTACACACTAAGAGCAGGTCTCTATTACACCTTTTTTGTATATTTGTATATAAGTCATTGTATACTGGACATTATTACACATTGTTTATAGGCGACTGCACACCACACTTTTCATCTTTAATTGTAAGATGATCTTTTCTGCTGTTAAACTGTTTTTCATTGTTCCTGTAACAGTGACAATAATGTGCGGTTCTATTCTATTCCTCTGCATCCTATAAAATGTGTCCAGGCAGCTCTTGGTTCTTGGATCATCAACACAGAGAGAGAAAACATTCATGCACACACAGTCCTCAGGGCAATTTACAGTAGTTAGTCAACCTAAACTACAAGCCTTTTGACCAAAAGAAGAAACCGGAAAACTCAGAGGAAACCCACACAGAGACAGGGAGAGCTTGGTAACTCCACACAGAACACAGAAAGACACATGTGGTGGAGATTGAATCCAGGACTGTATTACTGTGAGGCACCAGTGAGAACCACTGCATCCTCATGATGCTCAAATTCCTATTTAAAAACATATTTGGTGAAAAAGTATATTTACTCAAGTATTGATACAGAATGATCCCAGAATGGTTTGACTCAACAAATATACTTACACTCTCAATCTCCTTCTTAATGTAGTTGAGTATCTCTGAAATCAAAGTCCTGAAGCTCCGCCCATAGTCTTCACGTTAATATGGATCTTTCCTGTGTGAATGCCCTGGTGTTTTTTGAGACTACTCTGTTGGGTAAACCTCTGTCCACACTCTGAGCAGTGATACGGTTTCTCTCCAGTGTGAATGTGCTGGTGTCTTCTGAGACTACTCAGTTTACTAAAACTCTGTCCACACTCTGAGCAGTGATACGGTTTCACACCAGTGTGAATGTGCTGGTGTGTTTGGAGATAAAACTTTTCCGTAAAACTCCGTCCACACTCTGAACAGTGATATGGTTTCTCTCCAGTGTGAATGTGCTGGTGTCTTCGTAGACTACTCTGTGCAGTAAAACTCTGTCCACACTCTGAGCAGTGATACGGTTTTTCTCCAGTGTGAATGCGCTGGTGTTTTTGGAGACTACTCTTTATAGTAAAACTCTTCCCACACTCTGAGCATTGATACGGTTTCTCTCCAGTGTGAATGCGCTGGTGTGTTTGGAGATTACTCTTTACAGAAAAACTTAGTCCACACTCTAAACAGTGAAACGGTTTCACTCCAGTGTGAATGTGCTGGTGTCTTTGTACACTACTCTGGTCAGTAAAACTCTTCCCACACTCTGAGCAGTGATACGGTTTCTCTCCAGTGTGAATGTGCTGGTGTCTTCTGAGACTACTCAGTTTACTAAAACTCTGTCCACACTCTGAGCAGTGATACGGTTTCACACCAGTGTGAATGTGCTGGTGTGTTTGGAGATAAAACTTTTCCGTAAAACTCCGTCCACACTCTGAACAGTGATATGGTTTCTCTCCAGTGTGAATGTGCTGGTGTCTTCGGAGACTACTCTGTGCAGTAAAACTCTGTCCACACTCTGAGCAGTGATACGGTTTTTCTCCAGTGTGAATGCGCTTTTGGAACCTACTCTTCACAGTAAAACTGTATCCATCTGAGCTGTGATGCGGTTTCTCTCCAGTGTGAATGCGCTGGTCTTGCTGAAGAGTAAGAGAAGAGCTTTTTTCTAAAGGAGAACTTGAGCTTTTGGATTCCATATTAATTCATTCCAACATTTAGTCTCTCCTGAATTCCACATGGAGGTAATGCTTCTTGATTTCGTTTCCTTATGTCTTCACAGCAGTAAATTCCACAGACCAGGTACCAGGAACCAGACTGAAGGTTCCTTTGAAGAAGGTACCGTCCCTCTACACTGCTCTCTGGGTGTTGATAGCTGCCTGTTGCTCCATGTGTGCCTGTGATGGGTTAAATGCAGAGGTGAAATTTCTTTGTGATGCACTGTGTGATGGTGTTTTCACAATGACAAATAGTCACATTAAAGACTTGCAACAGATCTGTTGTTTCTAAATGGAGAAGAAAATCTAAACTTAGTGAAATAATGACCAAGTTGCAGTTAGATTAGCAATTGCAAATGAACCCTAATCAATCAGTTCAATTAAACTTTATCCATATACACGTTTGATTACAGATTCTACCACTAGTAGGCAATGAATATTGTGTTAGGGATTAGAAATTCAGCTGTTAGACTTCACAACTAATGCAGTGTCACAATTGTTGGGCCAAGGTGATTCTTGTTGGCAAAGTCAAAGAGAAGAGGAAGATGAGCAGGTCTGTAGATGCTTAAGTTCAGAGTAGTGACTAAAGCTAGAAAACAGGAATGTCACAATAACACAAAGCAATGTTTAGTAAATCCTGTATTAAACAGTACAGAAACATATTTAACGTGTTACATTGAAGTCTTTTTATTCTTTGTGGACATATCTTGATCTGGTGATCATCTACCTGTCTTTGCCCTCATGCTTTCTTTACATTAAGGTCCGAAACCTGTGAAATATTTTTGTTCAGTTCTAATGTTTGTATATTTTGGTCCTTGAAAACTTTTTTTTTTTTTTTTAACTCTGTCCTGTCCTGACAGTTTTGCAGGATGGTAATTCTGGTGCCTGTAGTGTCAGTACAGTTTTGCTCTACAAGAGGGGGAATCTAAGATATTCTTCCTAAACTAGCGAGAGTTTTTAGTTGTTCCCCCTTTTGCCAAATCGACTTTATTAATAAATCTCCGGCAACAGAGTGGTCAGGCAGAGACAAACACATAACAGAAACAATTAAACTACAAAAGAAGAAGAAAGAGAGAAAGAAAGAAACAGGGGGGGGGGGGGGGGGGACAAAGAAAAAAACAAA
>JBBIGC010065867.1:0-10879 GCA_037576955.1 Lepidarchus adonis
ATATATTGTTGTGTTATAGCTTATTTTATCTTTAAATTTTAATGTACTTTCCTGTCTTTTTGATTGTAAAGCAGTTTGGTCGACTTGTGTTGTCTTAAATGTGCTAAAGAAATAAAGTTGCTATGGTGTATATACAGTTAATCCTTCAGCCAAGGTGTGATGAGAAATTTTTAAACACTTACTGTACATTTAGTTTGTATGTACGGCCCACACAATACCTAACGTTATATTGTTATTATACTTTGTACTGAAATAAACACTTTCAACAGGAAAAGTACTTTATACTCTTGACATTCTCATTTATAACATCAATGTGGTTACTGATCTCAAACACTTGGAGATTTTTCTTTTGCCAGACAGTGAACATTTTTGCTTTTTTATCAAAAATTCCAACAGTATCAGTGTAAAATAACATGGCCTGCGATTACACTAGCAGTACACTACACCACAACACCAATTAATGTTCTTTTTTTTAGCCTTTGCTAAAGCTAAACAGATTATGTGATACTGTCGAGTACTACAGAGCTGGTCAATGTATCAACACTAATTAAAATTATGCCTTCAAAGTAGCTAAAGAAAAAAAGTAGTTGTTTTAAATCTAAATATCTAAAACATAATAAAATATAATAAATATAAAAATCAAAAATTTTGAATGAAACTAATGTTCTTGATTTCAGAATGAGCATTAATGAAACTTTTCTACATGTATAGTGTATGACCGATAACGCTTGACCTTAATTAATTTCAAGACGAGTAAACTTACAGCAGAGGAAAGAAAATGTTAACTGTTCATTTTTTTATGCCTGTTTTTCTCTCAGGTGCATGTTTGCCTTCAAATTCCACTGTTAAAACATTTGATTAATTTCTATTCAAATGAAAGTTCATGTATGTAATTATATACATATAACAGGCAATGTAAGCTTTTATTTAGTCCATGAGAATCTATATCGTTCGTGTAAAGCATTAATCTACGGTCTCTAAATCTTCAGTTGTGGTACAGCTTTGAAAAAGACACTTATAAATAAATATATAATTAATATTAAATATAATTAAATAAATAAATTTAAAAATTATTATTATTCTGGCATGACTTGGGTTTATTTATTTATTTTCAGTTATACTTTGTAGGATCTTTTTTTGCAAACAGAAGACAAGGAATGCACAGGGGATGATGAATTAAACGGGATATGTCCAACCCTGCATGGGGAATGAAACGGTAACATTGCTCCTGCAATGACTTAAGACTACGAGATGGTTTGTTTGTTTTCTTTCTTTGGCGTCTGCACTTCCTTTACATTCCCGTCGGCCGTATTACCGATCTGCTCACTCTCAGTAACTTCACTTGCCAATATGTTTGTGACCTTTGATCATTTTCAACTGTAATGACCATGCATTCATAACAAATAATCATTTCTTGCTTGATGACGAATGGTATGAAACGTGGCTATATTCTGTGGCCGGTTTTGTGTCGTATGACAAACATCTGATCATAAAAACGGTTTCCTGAAAATATTAAAAATTCCACTGTTAAGTGAGCAATATTTTGCCTCAAGTAGAGTTTTCCACCTCTTTCACGCAAACCTTTTGAATTTTAGTGACTTTTTACTTCATTGTAGTGAACAAATGTTAGCAAATGCAAACATATCCTGAAAAACATTGGGTTCTCAATATTATATGCTTTCATAAGGCCCAACTGTTCTGGGTTGCTATAGATGTATTGTGCTTAGAACCCATGTTAAACACGCCTCCTCCAAGCTACTTCATGTAAACTTGGCAAAGACATGAGTGAAAGCTGTTTCAGATACTTCGGATGGAACACACCATGGATGTGTTATTACAAATGTCACATTTCCCCACAATGTCTTCAACATCCTAAATAAATACATTCATTGTTCTGTCAGTCTTTTCATACTAAGCCTACATGCATGCTAAACACAGCCCTGTTCAACTTTTACCTCCATTTCTGACAAACCACACCCTTTACGCTTTGTGCTTTGTAATAGTGTAGAGAGGCGTAGAAAGGTGTAGAAAGGTGAAGGAGAGTCTGTGTCTGTTTTCAGTGTTCAGATCACAATCATGTTCAAAACTCATAATGGTCTTTGGATTAATTTGGGGATTAAACTGATGAGTAATGTTGGCATCACACTGTCAAAAGAAGGTGCTGCCTTGCACTGAAACAGTAGAATTGCTGTTTGTAGGACAAGACAATAGCTAATGAGTAATTAAATCATTGCTTTTAGTGGTGTGAGCCATTGGCAGTGGAGGTCTAGTGGTTAGGACACAGATAAATATATTCATATATATTCCGGTGGAATAATTATCTATCATTATTATCATCATCATTACCATACTTTGCTACATATGTAGAACTTTTCATACATTGTTTATGACCCTCCCACCACTATTTATTACCATTGTGTCTGTGCAACTGCCATTATATATTATATGTTATATTTTTTCTTTCTTTTAGTTTTGATTTTTTTCTTTTCTTATTATTTATATTTTCTTATATATTTCTTTGTAAAAATGATCTGTCTCCTGCTGAAAATTTTATTTCCTGGAGGAACCATCCCGGGGGATTTAAATAAGTCTATCTTATCTATCTATCCATATATCCATCCATCCATCCATCCATCCATCCATCCATCCATCAACTGTTTGTTTTTACTTAACATAAATTATTACAGTGAATAGCAAACAATTTGAACACAGAAACAACTCAGGGATAACAGTATTGGAATATAAATGCAAAGACCTCAAAATGGGAACATAAATATGGGTTGCTGCAATTAGTTACCATGATAAATAAAGCTTTTTCTTAGAGGCTTCGAGAAAAAGGAGCAAATAACAGTTCTTCTTGGCAAAAAATACTGAAAGAATAAGAATTTCGCTTTCCTGGACCTGTTTGTGCAAAAAAACAAACTGAACTGATTATGATTAGTCACGATCTCTGTATAAAGGATAAACTGGTACTGGAATGCCTCCGCTGTTTAGTATACAATGGAATTAAAACGTTAGGCAAGTTTATGTGGCTTTTTCTCGGCTATTGGAACGACCACGTGCGCAAACCAGGAAGTAAAATTCACAGTGTTATCTTCCCATAATGCACTGCGTGTAACTATTTTGTTTTATACTAGTTTTTTAAGGCTTCGTATCAAATAACAGTGAAAAAGAACAATTTAATTCTGGGTATTATAGTATTTGGGGCAAATCGATATGTTTCTGGCTTAGGTTAATTTTTACTCCCACAAACGTGATTTGTAATGTGTTTACTGTGTTTCGGAGCTGTTTCCTCGTTTCTGCAGTACACTCTTGTTTCTCTTCATATCGTATAAATCTTTCGCCTTTTACTAAAGATTTCCGTGGGGAGGAACATTATGAGTATCAACTAATTTTTTGATGCCCTGCTTCACTGCGGGGCTTCCTGTACATGTGAAAATTAGACTCGACTTATAAACATATAAACTGGTGTTGATAATATACCACATTCGTGTTATTTCTTGAAATATTTAATTTTAAACAGTTTATCGCTTTAATAATTAATCCCTTCATGTAGAATCATAAACGCTTTTATTGGCTTTAAGTGAGCAGAAAGCGAATTGGCTCACTACATTAGGTAGGAGTTTATAAACAGCTTTATATTATCTGCATAAACATGCTGCGTTCACGTGCTATGGGAATTATGGTAAATAACCGACGTGAAAACTGCACATGAATGTCCCTTGCGCTGTAATTTCCAATGGAGAAATGGGAGATGATTTTGATACACGCGCTTTGAAATAACCTTTGACCTTTCAAAATGGCGGACAGCGACGACAGAATCATGAATTTTAAGAAATTACATCTTATTACACTTTTCCTGCTGCTGTTAGCGGAGAGTTTTTAACCTATTAATGTTGTGGCATTAATGCATCATCACCATGCAGTAGCAAATCTAAATCTCTTTTACACACGTAACACGTCAGGGTGAACTCCTGCTCCGCCATGTTTCACTTCACTACCACAACAAAACTCACACACACTCGTCACTTCACTTCACTACCACAACAACACACACGTCATTTCACTTCACTACCACAACAAAATCACGAACACAACACACACACGTCATTTCTCATTTATAAATGGAAAGGATCCTCTTTCCCAAAGCGCCGTGAAGGCAGCCTATCAGAATTCAGCCACGCCCTACTATGCAGAACAATTAATTCTATTGGTCAAGCATTTAAACGCATGCGCAGTAGAACATCTTGGAAACGCTGTCTCGCGCTGTAAAATTTGTCAGGTTGATGCTACCATGCTTCAGAAGCAAATGTAAGCTTTAAGCTGTTTTGTTTTTAGATAGATTTATTAAGATGAATCCCAGTGGAGTTTTCCTGCTTGGGAAATTGCTTTGGCGGACCCAATAACAATATATAGCACATTTTGTGGGGGTCATCCCGAAAGTGTGACACGTCTTTTCTGCTATTGTTCTTTTACACAGATATTCTGGAAGGAATTTAGCAGATTTGTTATCGTTCATATTTTAAGGGAGTTTTCTTTACAATGGGAATTTTTTTTATTTTGCTTCTCTATGTTCCTCAAGAAGAATGATAAAAGCTTTTTTATTATAAATGTATTCATACTTTTGGTTAAATTTTTTACCCATAAATGTAAGTTTACAAATAAAATACCATATTTTGGTAATTTTCTTAAGGATGTGGAATTATATATACAATCAATATCAGGCTCTATTAACAAAAAGTCTCTCAAAACTATACATAAATATGAATGTTTGTGTGTATTCATATAATTAATTGTGTCTTGTGTCTTGTTTGTTTGTATACTTCATCTGTCTGTGTGTTGTATACTTGTTCTTTGTTCAATAAAATTCATTAAAAAACCAAACAAACAAAAAATACTTGTTTACTACAGGAATTATTGTGTCGAACTTCACTGTTCGGAAAGATAACTGTCAGTTGCGCATGCGCTAAACGCCACTGACCGGAAATGCTTTTGTGAGACTTCTGTTTGCGTCATTAATTCTGAAGATAGATGTTATTAAAGTCATAAGTCACAGTGTTAAGCAATACTAAGCGTTATTACATAAAGTTAGTTTGATTGTGGACACGTTTCTGACAATAAGATGTATTAGAGGTGTAGTAATAATAATAATTCGTCTAATATACACCAAATTCTGACCACGAGGTGGCGATCTCTTATCAACTATTAAAATGTTTTTGTTTTTTTGCTTTTAAACCAGAAATACAATATATTTGTCAAATACAATTTTAGGACATGTGGAAGGTTTTTCTTCCTTATAGTATTTACCTTTAAACCAGGGTGTCTAAAGCAGCTTGACTTATGATTTCTATTCCTTAAAATAGTTTCTCCATATATATTATGAATTAATCTGAACATTATCTTATAATATCTGTATGGAATGTATATGTAATCTATATATTAAAACAGTTTTAGATTTTACAACATGTAGGTCATTTTTTTGCCCTCAATTATTACTAAGTAGTGTTTTGGCTCCAGTTGTGTGAAAAAGGATTTGCCCCCTTCCTGATTTCTTTATTTTTCCATGTTCCACTGAAATGTTTCAGATCATCAAGCAAATTTAAAAATCAGTCAAAGACAAATGTGTTTTATAGGTGAAGGATTTTATTATTAAGGGAGAAAAATGGCCCTGTGTGACAAAGTGATTGCCCCCTTGTTAAAACATAAGAGTGGTTCATCAAATCTGAGTTTAATATTTCTAGCCACACCCAGGTCTGATTACTGCCACACCTGTTCTCAGTCGAGATATCACTTAAATAAGAGCCGCCTGACAAAGTGAAGTGACCAAAAGATCCTCAAAAGCTAGACATCATGCAGAGATCCACAGAAATTCATGAACAAATGATTAAAAAAGTAATTAATAATAATAAGGTATATTTATGTAGCGCCTTCACAAACCCAAGGTCACTTTACAAAGAAAACACACACACACACACACACACACACACACACACACACACACACACACACACACACAAAAAAAAAAAAAAAAATTAAATGATGGAAAAGGTCATTAATTAAATAGAAATGTATTTAGACCACATTTAAATGAAGACAGACTGCAACAGTCACAGAGAGACTGTGGAAGAAAGTTCAGAGCCAAGGCACTGAACGACTGACTTCTAGAGTGGAAAGTCTGGTACGAGGAACCGGAAGAAGATTATTACCAGAAGGGACTTGAAAGGGAGACTGATGAACAGAGAGTTGCAGTCGTCAATGCTGAGATCTATCAGTCTGGAAAAGGTTCTAAAGCCATTTCTAAAGCTTTGGGATCGAGGGAACCACAGTGAGAACCATTATCCACATATGATGAAAACAGTGGTGAATCTTCCCAGGATTGGCCGACCGACCAAAATTACCCCAATAGCACAGTGATGACTCATCCAAGAGTCACAAACACCCACAACAACATCCAGAGAGCTTCAGGCCTCAGTTCCTCAGTGAAGGTCAGTGTTCATGACTCCACCATAAGAAGTTTTACCCCAAGACTTTTGGGAAAATACACTTTGGACTGATGAGACAAAAGTTGAAGTTTTTGGAAGGCGTGTGTCCCATTACATTTGGTGTAGAAATAACACCACATTTCAGAAAAAGAACATAATATCAAGCACAACACTACTAATACTTCTGGTATAAACAGGGTTAAACAGTCAATCAAAAGCACAGTGAGAACACAGCAAAGGTAAAATGTATAATCTGTTAACAGAGGCACTCAGTAAAGAATGAGAGAATATTGTAAAGTATTGTATATTATATATTGTATAACTCAAATAACCATTTAACTGAAGGCAATTGATTGTTATAGAGAATTTAAAGAAGACAGTTGAGTGGTAATGAGGAAAATCTGAGGTCTGACAGTAGGACGCCACCACTGGATGGACTGTGTTTGATTTTGGATTTTTGGATTTTTGCAGAGTTGTGTTTGGGTTTCGTCACACGTGGCGTGAGCCGGTGTAACACTTGGCACCGCATGTTGTATGAATAGTTTTTTACTGCCCTGGGGTTCAGCTGCTGATGTTTGTGAGGGTCGAGTTCTTCGAGGAGAGGTCGGATTCACCAAGGTTTTATTAAAGACAGAGAGAAAAATAACTTAAAAGTTAAAAGTTTTGTGGAAAAGCAAATTCTCTTGAATCCCTGAAAGAGAGAGAGTCAGGAGAAAAGAAAGATATGGAACTTAGTTGTCCAATAAGTACTGAAGTCTGAACATTCTGTCTGAAATTCAGGACAGGTGGGCGTTTGATGGGCGTTGGGCATTGCCACTTATCAAAACCAGTTTTAAACAGATTTAGTGTTGACATGTGTTAGTGCCACAGAGTCTGGATGACTCAGCAGTTTTTGGAGCACAAATCGGACAAGATGGAGTTCTGTCCTTGAAGACTGGGAACATTACGTTTTGTTTAACATGTCCTACAGATGATCCTGGATGAATGAAAATCTATAAATTATATTTTTGCCAAAAAGCACTTCCACAGCTTTACAGTGATGGAACCTGTGCCCTAATAAAGGAACAGTGGCAGAACACACAGAGAACACTGCTGTTAGCGTTAACTGCTATAATGTTCATTATAACACATGCAAAAGTCATGGTTTTCCGACAGTTTTCAGTTCTGTTCAGTCTGTTAGTACTAATGTTAAGCTTCGACTCCGTGGTCATTTTCACACAGCAGATTCCTTATGGCTCACCTGTGAAATCCCTGTTGTTCTTCCTTGGATCACTTTTGTAGGTACAAGCTACTGCATACCTAGAACACTCCACAAGACCCATCACAATAAGGGTCTTAGATCTGTGCTCTGACCTTTCACTTCTGCTTCTACCACATCAACTTTAAGAACTGACTGTTCACTTACTGTCTAATATATCCCACGCAACTGACCGATACCACTATAATAACTAACTAGACGGTCAATGTTCTTCACTTCACCGTCAGTGGTCTTACTGTTATGGCTGATGTGTGTATAGCGTGTAACGCAGGAACTATAAGCAATACCAGCAGCACTGGTTACCAGCGAGGAGAGAGTAGCGCAGTGTGCTGCCTGGGTTCTATATGTGTGGAAGTGTTGGCACCACAATTTATATTTGCACATTTTCATGCTGTTTTTCTTTTTTAGCTTATTACTCATGTTGCTTGATCTGTGTTTGTCAAACTCAGCAAATACAGTCAAACCCCATTAGCTCCCCATTGGTCCGGGTGGGGGACACAAGATATTCAAATTGATCACAGGGGATCGAGGTTGCGGCACATGCTAATTTTTTTGGGGTGTTTGTCTGTCATATACGGTTGTAGAATGCAGTTGAACACCTACTATGTGCTTTACAATATGTTGTGGGATGTGGCATGTTTTATGGAAAGCAATGCATTATGGACTGTGTAGTGTGTGGAGCGGAGAACAGGTGGGGAAGGATGAAAAGGGTGGAGAGAGTGTTGTTTGCTGAGAGTTGTAGCCTGTTAGCTAGAGAGCACAGGTTAGCAGCACGAAGCTACAGCAACTTGAAAATGAGAAAAGGAAACAGTAACTGTACTCTGTGCTGAGGAAAAACATAATAAAGCCACGGGTCCCAAAACGGAATTCCACTTCTGAGTGAGTCTTTGCGCTGGCTGCTTCAGAAGAGGTGTATTCACATTCGAAGTTCGGAGATACAGATTGAGGCTGTCGCTCAGTGGGGAAAGGTAACAGATAACCAGTAATGCTGGACTCTGCATGCGTACTGCTCGTTCATGGATGTTGTCAGCTGTTCAAAAGAGCCTCCACAGCATCAGTACATGCATGAGTTAATCAGGCCTGTGTTACTCATGAGAAAATAACAACTTCGAGCAGCAGCAGCAGTAGACTTACAGAATTAGCATGACCGAGCGCATTCTACGCTACAGTGCTAAGACGGATCCAAGTTTGGCGAGTTATAGAAAAGCGAACACCGGACACATTGCGTGTTTGTGGCGGGGACGAGAGGCGAGGGTGGCGGCTTACTGTTGCAGTTTTCTGTTGACAGGCCTACCTGCAACCACAATCAGGTCACAACAAACGCAGCAACTCAGCTGATCTTCAACTCGCGCTCATGTAGCACCACTGCTACCACTGGCTTCCCATCGCTGCATCAATTTCAAGTCCTTGATGCTCGTCTACAAGATCATCAACAGATCTGCTCCCAGCTTCATGAAAACACTCATCCAGATCTACACACCCACCAGATTGGAAATTCCATCCCCATGTGGAATCAAACACCACTCCAGGCTCTTCTCCTTTGTTCTTTTTCACCTGTGGAATGAGTTCCCCTGACACATCAGAACCGCAGACTCTCTACCTTCAGGAAGTTCCTGGATGGGGTGGGGACAGCTTCCTACGATGGGCCCTCCTCTGGCCTTCTTGTTTGGGGGCCATCGTTGGGGTGGCTATCTTGGGGAGGCCAGACTATGGGGCATTACGTGGGGAGGGGTCACTCGGGGTCTCGATTGCCTGGCTTCACCTGCCTTCGCCTCGTGTCAGGGATGCGGGTGCTGTCCGTTCGTCCCCCCTGCATCTTCCACCACCGCATCGGCCTCCACCACCGCATCCGGAATGTCCTGTACTCCTCACTGAGAGTAATGTACCACTACAGTTCATATCAGAATCTGCCGTCTGCACTTGATTGATGCACTTAATGATGAAGAGGAAAGTCTTGGACTGTTTTAGTACCAGACAGTAAAGGTTCATGCTGTTAATGTAGCACTTATTTAAGCACTAGACTTGTTTACAAGCACTTATTGATAATGTGGAATGTGTTATACACTTTTTAGCACCAGTCTCAGATAGTAATGTACAAATGATAATTTCATGTTGTAGTGCTTGCTGTAATCGCCACATGCAATATTTCTACTTCTCCCCTAAGATTCTACTGTGTCTTTCACTGTGTACAACATGTGCTTATACTTACACAGATTTACATAGTATTTTGTAATGGAAAAGATGTGAACATAGTCTCTTTAGGACATGGAAAAATAATACACAATATTTTCAGCAAACATTGATGCCTAGTTATTTTTATGCCATAAATCAAACGAAAATAAAAACATTATTATGGCAATGTGCAAATGTCTGGGCACCCTACAAGTTCCAAAGTCTCAGATTCTTTTACAAAAGTTTGACCTTAATCAGCTCATTAGATCTGATGCTTGACAAAATCTGTTATTAGTAAATGTCATTAGTAAATATCAGCTGGTGCCAATTTCAAAGCTTTACAAATACTCTGACTCTTCAAACCTCTCAACAACCATTGGTTCCTCTAAGCAGCTGTGTAAGGAAAATGAAAATTATTGATGCTCACAATGCAGGAGAAGCTCCAAGAAGATAGCAAAGCATTGTCAGCTTGCAATTTCCACATTGAGAAATGTAATTAAGGGATGGAAGTTCAGGGGAACTGTGGAGGTCAAGATGAGATCTGGAAGAACAAGAAAACTCAAGGAGAACTGCTCATATGATGGTCAGAAAGACAAATCAAAATCCCCTGCAGGAAGATTTAGCAGACTCAGGAGTGGTGGTGCACTGTTCCACTGTCTTTCATGGAAGATTCAGCAGAAGAAAACCTTACCTGCATCCCCATCATAAAATCCAACATCAGAACTATGTAACAGAACATCTACAGAAGCTGTGACTGATGAAGTTAAAATAGAATCTTTGGCCACAATCAGCAAAGTCATGTTTGGAGAATTAAAGGAGCAGCATTTCATGAAAAGAACACTTTGCCAACCATTAATCATGGAGGTGGATCTATCAGGCTTTGGGGTTGAGTTGCAGCCAGTGACACAGGAAACATTGCACAGGTGGAGGGAAGAATGGATTCCACTAAATACCAGCAAATTCTGGA
>JBBIGC010065878.1:0-10878 GCA_037576955.1 Lepidarchus adonis
TGCACACGTCCCGACGTCACCGATACACACGTCCCGACGGCACCGATACACACGTCTCGACGGCACCGATACATACGTCCCGACGTCACCGATACACACGTCCCGACGTCACCGATACACACGTCCCGACATCACACAGCCCTCGCTGCTCTTACGCCGTTAATATGTCAGTGATAATAACAGAGCCTCAAAGCACACGTGGGTTGTTGCAATATTGCTTTTCATGTAAAAGAAAAATGCACTGATGACATTCGAGAGCCATAATAAGCAGAAGCAGCTCATACGCACTGTATCACGTGACCCTAAAGCCCTCGGGAGTAACCAGCATCTCCACGCATCATCTGCCCTTTAGCTACAGAGTCTGTTTCTCTGTTTTCTCACGCAGGATGACGAGCGCCGAGCAATAGATCAGTTTTCACAACTGACATGACCTCTGTCCTCACGTGAGACGCACTGGGCTACAGCCAAACATTACCCAGCCCCAACCAGGAGCACTTCGGTTTTGCGTTTGGAGAATGTCGCTCTTTTTATAACGTCGTACGTTCACTGTTACTGTGGCCTCAGGCTAAAACCTTAAGCCGGTACCTAAGGAAGGTGCAGAAACTAGGTACTGCATGTAGTAGAGCTGCACAATATAGGCCTTTAGGCCTTTATACAGTAAATATTGAGATTGTTTTATTCATTGTAATTTTTTTATTATTAGAAAAAACATTTTGCACAATTTATTAATATACAATAATTCAAAATGTAATAAAAAAACATATAATAAGATAAAAAGATAATGTCTGTTCAGTGTATGACATGTATCTGCTATTATTGCTTTTTCTTTGGACATTTCCAAATAAAAATGACATTAAATAATAGCAAACCAAAAGCCTAAATAATTTTTAGATTCAGATTAGCTTAAAGAGAATTGTGTAAATAAATATGCGATGCCTTGCGATAGACTGATCTAAAAGAATATAATGGGCCAAACTAAAATAATAGACTGGTGTCTAACACACACTACTTTCTCTCCAGATGTTCTGCCCATTATAGTTCCACCATATCACCAGCACTGGGAGGGTGAAGGCGAGCGATTCAACCGTGATATATTGTGCAGCCTCAGCATGACCCATCATAGACGAAAGAGTATTTTACTTCACACTCACATGGATTAGATAAGTTATAACTGTATTACATTAAAGCCTTTTCCGTGCCATAGCCAGTCCTCGAGCAGTGCTAATACTACTTTTTGGTTGAAGGAATTGAAAATGTCACATAAAAGACTGTAATTTATAGTTTAAGACAGTGGTCCCCAACCACCGGGCTGCGGACCAGGCCGTACAAAATAATAATTATTTTTTTAAATAAGATCTCAATCCGTAGCATCTAAGTGTGTTAGAGACTCAACTTGCCGCTATTCTGGATGAAAGTCATGGCAGAAAACCCTGAGATCACCACAACAGCACTGAACACTTATTCTGAAAGGAACGTTTACACGTTACAATAGCGACCAGAGCGCATTAGCAGTTAGTTATTGGCGCATTTCAGGACGACGCTGCTGTGGATTCACGTTTATCATTATATTTACAAAATATTTTGTAAATATAATAATAAACGTATAATAATAAATGTGAATCCACTGTGTGATTATGGAAATTTATTTGCAGCGTCTTCCTGAAATGTGGCAAGAACGTCCACCTCTCTGCTGCAAATGCGCTCTGGTTGCTATGGTAACGCTTAAACTTTCCTTCGGTTTTGTTACATTATTTTGTTGTATTTATCCGCGACACTTTAAAATATTTTCTGACATTAAACCGGTCCGTGGCGTAAAAAAGGTTGTGGACCTCTGATCTAAGACCGATGTCCAAACTTTTTTCAACCAATAAATAACAGCACTGCCGCACCGGTCTTTGGGGTTTATCAATACTCAGTAGAGTGGCACCTGTGAATGAATGGGACATATCAGGCATCAAGTGAACAGTCAGTTCATTAAATTGATGTGTTGGAAGCTGGAAAAATGAGCAAATGTAAGGATCGGACGGGCCGAGCATCTTCAGAAGGGTGTTCTCACTATTCAAGGAAAGACAACCATGGTCACGGGCACCCAAGGCTTTTTGATGCGCATGGCCCTGCCCGTCTAATCTGATCCCACAGAAAAGCTGCTGTAGCCCAAAGGGAACTTACTCAATATCAGGTGGGTTTAATGTTATGGCAGAACAGTGTAGATATAATGAGCACAAAGCACAAACATAGATTTCCAGAGGGCGGAGTTAGGGTCAATGTCCCCATCTTATAGAGTTAACCCTAAATTTCTGTACAATTTCCATAAAGAGGCTAAGACGAGTCATTCAGTGGTTTGGTGTGAAATGTTTAGATCAGCGGTTCTCAACATTTTTTACGCCACAGACCGGTTTAATGTCGGACAATATTTTTGTGGACCGACATTTAAGGTGTCGCGGATAAAAACAACAAAATAAAATGATACGATCAACACAAAAACTGTGGTATTTTGTAAATATAATAATAAAGGTGAATCCACTGTTTAATTATGTAACTTTATTAGCAGTTATTAGCAGTTTTCTCCTGAAATGCGGCAACATTGAGAGTAAAATCCTCCTCTCTGCCCGTAATGCTCTCTGGTCGCTATGGTAACGCATAAACATGCATCAGGAGTGAGTCATAGGCGGAAGTAATGGAGAAACTTCAGTCATTTTTCAAAATAAAAGCCTGTTAAGACTGAAACAATGTAAGATATTTATTCTTTCTGTGCGGCCTGGTTTAGGGCATTAGGGTCCTGGGGGCACAGTTTGGTAGTTCCCCACCTAAACACACTTCCAAAACCTGGCAATTCATTATTTAAAAGTTTAACTAGGTGCATTTGAGCGAAGAAATCACTGAAACTGGTTTAGAGAAACGAACTGTTCAGAATGGTGGTGAATGGAACCAGACAGCTGAAGCTCCCCCACAGATGTTACTACAGTAAATGGTCATGAATGCGCTGCCTAGCGTGCGAGACAATGAAGGTTCCTATTCTAATTCCTATTAAGATTAAACCAATGTTCTTTTAATTAGTATTAATACATGTCATTAATAGATCTATTATAAGGGTAGTGGTGGCCTAGTGGTCAGGACCTGTGATCCAGTCCAGGCACCACTGAGGTCATCTTGAGCAAGGGACCGTCCCATTACTGCTCCCTGTATGGATGGGTTAAAGGTCTGATTTGGTGAAGGGGTGATTGGGTGTGTTCACAATGGCAAATTCCATTTATTAATAAATTATAGTAGAGTTTGTTCTCTTACTGCCAACAGCAATTTAAACGAAATCTTAACTCTTCTAGGTGAATTTGCTAAGCTAAGCTACATAGGCTTAAAATAACACTACTATCATGTTGCTAGGCTTGACAGAATGCATGTGTTTGAAAAAAATAAGAGTCTTGCTTGATTCCAAATGACTGTATAATATATATTAATACAGTATTACTTCATATCAAACCAATATATTCAGCAAACGATCAATCGAGACAGCTGTGCTGTGCTTTAGAGTGGGCCGGTCGTCTGAAGCAGGTGGACATTGATAGAACTACAACCAGTTCTACTGGTGCCCATTCGGGTCAGTTCTTGGTGAAAAAAGTATCATTACCATATTTCCCCAACAAGTTTTACATGAGTTTTACAAACATGGCGTCGGGTGTTTCTTGTTTAAATGGGACGTCCCATCTAAAAACATGAAACACATTCACTAAAAGTATAATTCAGTACAAAAAGACGACGTCCCCACATGATTCGCTGAATTTAATTGTAGTGTTTACTGCAGAAACGAATAGTTCGAAACGCAAAGCAAAGATATTCTTTTAAAATCAGATCCGTAAACATCGTCATGGTCACAGAACAAATCAAATGCTGTAGCTGATGTTGGACTCACTGTGTGGTTCTCAGATATTACAGATGCTGCTTCGTGACATCAACGACCTGGAGCTTAAATTCTGCAGAGTAGTTCTTGTGCTGCGGCACGATATCGGTAATTTATCACATTCAAATAATTTCAAATATCAATCAATTCAGATCAGTAAATTCAGTAACAGTGTATTTTAACTTATTTTAACATAAATGAGCATTTTCTGCAGCTTATAGAATGGGGCATAATGTGGGACGTCCTATTGTTGGGGAAATACGCTATATAGAGTACTGTTGTTTTTTTACTCCAATAAAACATTAATATTCGTATAACTATAAATAAGAGTAACACATTAAACACTGAACGTGAATGTGTTGCTTCACCAAGTCCACACCTCTCCTCAAGGAAGTTACTGGTAGTTGCCATCAATTCCCTGGTTTGGACTCAATCAATCCTTACATTAAACCAGATGTTGGAGTTTCACATCCATGCGATGGCTGGAGATCTGGAACCAAACCTGTTCTTCTAACCAGCTCACAACATCCCAATGACTTTTACACATCTTTCCACAAATCAAACTCTTGATCCTTTTCACCGCTTCACTGTTGTGTTGTGTTCTCGCTCAGAAAGATCTCAATCCTGAGAGAAATGGTTTTAAACCGTTAGTGTAGGAGCCTTTTGCACAGTACTGTATTAGAACTTAAGACTTAATTTGTATCTTAACTGGTGGCTTTGGGGAGTAAACGGTTCCATTCATCACCATTGTAAAGAAGTCATTGATCTCTACCACCAAACCCACTGAGAATGAATTCTATTGCGTCTCAACCACTGAATTATGCTAAAATTGTACAGAAACCACAGTGAAATTGTTCTTTAAGTGCCGTAAGACTAAAGATCTTCGGAGAAACTCCATCCAGAATGCGAAGAGCAGTAGGAAATAACATTAGGAGTCATGTGACCTGATCAAACCACATCAGTCCATTAGTCACTGAATGTCAACCGTCATTCCGAGGTCAGGAGCATCTTCAAACTGGACTTTGAAATCGGCCTCCTCTTCCTCAAACACGATGACCTGAAATGCACCCAAGATGCTCTTAGAAAAATAATACAGAGTTTTAGATAAATAATACGTTTGTAGCAACATCGTTATGAAAATTCTGATTTACTGAAGTTCCTTTCAAAAGTTCATAGTTCAGACATGATCGTTGCTACTTCAAGCTACAGCGCCCCATTAATTATTGGCACCCCTGGTTAAGATGTGTTCTCAGGCTTTTAATAAATTAAATCTTTTTTCAAAAAATATAGACTCATGACACAAAAAAGTCAAAAAATCCAAACTTTTATTGGGAATAACACACATATTAAGATTTTTTTTTTTTTACGTGAAATCTTAATAAGACCACACTTAAGCCATTAAGACCACACTTAATGTCTCCTATAACATTTCACAAGGTTGAAAAACAAAGAGATTTTTTACTTTTCCTTTCTACACAATCGTTCAGGATCACCCAGAGTCCTGGGTCATTAATGATGAGGGGATTTTTCTGCTGGAAGACGAAGTGAGGCCACCAAATTTTGATTTCAAATGTCCTGGTTTTTAAGGAGTTCATGATGCATTGTACCCTAACAAGGAAGAGAACCTGCCCCACAGCAGCACAGATCCTCCACCATACTTCACATTGGGCATGATGTGCTTTTCCACATACTCATCCTTGGATTTACTCCAGACCCACTTAGAATGTTAGGGGAGCCAATAATTGTCAATTGGATTTTTTCCATAATGAATGAATGTACTTCAATTAAAGGTTTAATTTTTCTCTTTTTGTGTTGTGATTATGATTAGAAGCCTAAGAACACATCTTAACCAGAGGTGCTAATAATTGTACAGTACTTTACACTGTATCCAAATTATTTCTGCCAGGAACCACATAACCTCATTTCCCAAATACACAAGGGAACAAAAATGTTTTTCGTAATTATTGGTGCTGATTTCAGATCTGTTTTCAGTTTCTTCAGCTTTTTGTGTTCGATTTAATGTCACTTTACACTGTATTTGCGTGTACACAGGTGAAGGCAGGTGTAACGGAATGAGACGGAGGCTCAAATGCAGCGTGAACTTTAATGATGAAATCCAACAGGGTAAATCAGAGTCCAGACAGAGGTCAGATACAGAGAACAAAACCAGTTCCAAAACCAGTAATCCAAGAACGAGGTCAGACAAGATCAGGATCCAAAGATGCAAGAAGACAAAACATTTTCTGGATCTGGATTCCCTTTCTGATCCAGGATCTCATAGCAGGTTCCTCTGGACAGGAGGCCAACCCATCACTGGGAGACAGACAACCATTAACACACACACAGGTAATGTAGAGTAGCCAGTCAGTCTAAACCACAAGCCTTTGGACTGTGGGACGAAACTGGAGAATCCATAGGAATCGAACCCAGGACCTTCTTGCTGTGAGGTGAACCACTGCCCAATAACAGCACCAATGAAGTAATGATGTCAAAGAGTCTCACAATGGCTCCACCTACAGAACGGCGTCACTAACACGTTCTTCAGAAACACTTACAGTCTGATCTTCCTTCTTCTCGTCTGAATTCCATACAGCAGCAGATGCATCATCCTCTCATTCCAGAAACCTTGGTCGTGAAGCTCACTGACACTGTACCTAGATCTTCTGGAAAGGTCTCTAGATGGAGCAGGAAGTGGATTTTTATCAGCAGCTTCTGAACTCCTTCATGTGCAGATGACTTATGGTCCAGAAAGTTCTCGCAGAGCCATTCCAGAGGAGTTGGGCAGCCCTGGCTTAATCAGATTCAACCAAATATCATACAATAGATCATCAGCTTCATCACAACTACTATACGTGCTAACTAAAAACTAAACACAGATCTGAAATCAGCATCAAATCATCAGCCTTTTGAGTTGTGTCGGGTTTAAATTTCATCACTGAGATCTTCTCACCCTCGCAGGTTCTCCCAGTTATAGCAGATTGTGATTCCTATGATTGATTGCTTTATTATGATATTGATAACTATTAGTACAATTTAATAGCAATATCTTTAGAAATCTGCGGTATGATTTGGGACATTGGGTCAGACTCAGGTTGAGATAGGACTGGGGTTTAGTTTTCAGGCTGTGTTTTTGGGTTTAGACTTAATTCAATCCTAAACTAAAGGCAAAACTACAAATGCAAACTTCAGAGCCAAACTCTTATTAAAAATGTAAGTCTGACCTGGTTGATTCCACTGTTGAGAAAAGGCCCTGGAACGTACAGCGCTTGCTGTGGTCCAACATTCCAGTAACGTCCAAGGTTCTGGCCATTGATAAAGATCACACCTTTGCTCCAGGCCTGACAATCACACGACACTATATTAGAATCAGTTACAGTATCTAACAAAAGTGAGTGCACCCCTAACATTAGTGTGAATATTTTATTATATATTTTCATGGGACAACACTGAAGATATGACACTTTGATACAACGTAAAGAAGTCGATGTACAGCTTGTATAACAGTGAATTTACTGTCCCCTTGAATTAACGCAACACAGACATTAATTTCTAAACCACTGGCAACAAAAGTGAATACACCCCTAAGTAAAATTCCCTGGTGTCATGTGACTCATTACTGTTATAAGGTGTAAATAAGGAGCAGATGTGTTAAATTTGGTGTTATCGCTCTTATACTCTCTCATACTGGTCACTGGAAGTTCAACATGGCACCTCATGGCAAAGAACTCCCTGAGGAGCTGAAAAAAAAGAATTGTTGCTCTACATAAAGATGCCCAGGCTGTAAAACACCCTGAAACTGAGACCACACAGTGGTTTAACAGGACAGGTTTCACTCAGAAAAGGCCTCGACATGGTCGACCAACGGAGCTGAGTGCATGTGCTCAGCGTCATATCCAGAGGTTGACTTTTGAAAATAGATGTATGAGAGCTGCCAGCATTGCTGCAGAGGTTGACGGGTGCTGTCAAGCATGTGGCAGGTGAGAAGTATAAAGACAAATGTGTCTTTCCTACAGTCAAGCATGGTGGTGGGAGTGTCATGGTTTGGGGCTGCATGACTGCTGTTCATTGAGAGAACCATGAAAGCCAACATGTACTGTGATATATTGAAGCAGAACATGATCCCCTCCCTTCGGAAACTGGGCCGCAGGACAGTATTCCAACATGATAATGACCCCAAACACACCTCCAAGATGACCACTGCCTAAAGAAACTGAAGGTTAAGGTAAACGCTATTGAGCATCTCTTTGGGGCATTTTCAAACAGAAGGTAGAGGAGCGCAAGGTCACTAACATCCACCAGCTCTGTGACGTCATGGAAGAAGTTTCTAGTAGAAAACCTGTGAAGCTCTAGTGAACTCTATGCCCAAGAAAGTTAAGGTAGTACTGGAAAATAATGATGGCTACTTATTGACACATATTGACACTTTTGGCACAATTTGGACATTTTCACTTAGGGGTGTACTCACTTTTGTTGCCAGCAGTTTAGACATTAATGGCTGTGTGTTGAGTTACTTTGGGGAGACAGCAAATTTACATTGTTATACAATCTGTTCACTTTTCATATTTTACATTGTATAAAAGTGTTATATATAGAAGCATCTACCAAATCACTCACCGGCAGCTTGACGAACGTGTCGCTCGGATAGCCGTCCACGAATAACCTCCCCTGGAAAAATCCCGGAAAGCTTGGCTTTTGTGGAAGAGATTTCCATGGTGCTCTGTACAAACTAAATGAAAACACAGCGTCACCTGGGTAACCATTGTAGGGTTGCACTGATTCGATACTGATATCGGATATCAGTCCGATACTGGCTCAGATTGCTGAATCAGGTATCGGTAACAATGGGCGGACCCTTGGAGCCAATCTTCAGTTCAATTGTGTTATTCTTTGTATTTTTCACATATGTTAATCTCATTAGGCGCTTTTTTTTTTTTTACCCAGTTGCTGGTTCCCAGTTAATGTTTTAATAAAAAATACATCAGATAAAAGGTTTATGCATATTTGTTACATTTTCTTTAACAAAGTAAAGCAACATTGATAAAAATAATGCTGTCTGGATCCCAGTTTCTTCCACAGTGAGAGACACAGCTTATTAATTACACACTGGTATCAGATCGGTACTCAGTATCGGACCATTTTCTGAAAATGGTCAAATAAACCAAATTTTTGCAAATTTCTGTACAAAAAAAAAAAATCCACAAACCTGTTAATAAAACTCTGTGTCATGTCCAGGCTGTAAATCATGAAGTCTCTCAGTGGGATGTTGTTCAATAAAATGTCTCCCACAATACCTGGAAAAAGTGCATTTATATTTCCAGTTTTACTGAAAATCTAGAAAATTTTAGCAAAATGTGATGAGGAATGTGATGGCAACAGGAAACGCAAAATAAATGTTTTCTCACAGATGAACTGTGCTTTATACGTTAACATTCCTCCTTTCTTTCTACCTCTTCATGCATTAATTTATATCTATCAAGCTGGAAGTTCCAGTACCTTTGCGTTGATGGTCTAAGGTCTCACCATGATGTGCCCTCCCACAATTCTCCACCAGCAAACTCAGAGTCTGCTCATCCTACAACACACACAGTTCCATGTAACAGCATAAAATGTTGTTGTCTTTTAATATTCCTGATAAATGATCTTTTTTCTTGCTTGGAAAATAAATTTGATGTAAATTAATTCAGCAAATTGAGTTCATATGGTTCAAAAGTTTCATAAAGGACTCCTGCTGTAGAGTATATCTGTCTTTATTAGAGTCTGTATCTACAATTTAATCCACTTTAAGAAATAATGAAGAAAAATCAGGACCTTTCCAGCAGGGACGGCTAATTCCACCGTCTTAGAATCGAACAGGCCAATGAAACTTCTGTCCACGAACACCTACAGACATTTCATCACCAACAACAGATTATCATCATCATTAAACATAAATAATACATAAAACACGCCTTAAATAATAGTTGTATCTCAATGCTTTTCTGTGTGATACTGTTTTAATAAGTTAATAATTTCTTTTTCTATGTTCTGATGTCGAAAATGTATTTATAGGCACTAATGTTGGATCTGTATCTGAGGGTGAAGAACAAAAAACAAAGAAAAATGTGGCAATTGGGACAGAATTAAAAAAAAAGAATCTTAAGAAAATGTTACATTGGGAAAAATTAAAGAATTATTGCACAAAATTCGAATCACCTTAACATCCAGAGCACGACAAATACTTTACTGTATTTACTGTATAAATTTACTGTAATATCAGTTTGAAATATTTGTCCGATGTAAATATCAGTCTGATGACGATCATATTTTCTCAAGCAAATATTTACTCGTACCGACATAACGTCAATCTCATTGTGCATCACTATTTATGTAAATATACTTTTACATTTATTACATGTGTAAGACACTCCTGTATGTAATGGCATCTGTTTCAAGTCAAACATTGCCAATAATATTCTATAATGGGCTGAATTTTGTCACTGTTCACAAGTTTACATACTGTATTTCCCAACAACAGGCCGCTGCTTATACATTAATTTTACAAACCTGGGGTTTAAATGGGACGTCCTGTCTAAGAACATGACACATTCACTAAAGTATAATTCAGTAGAAAAAGACGACGTCCCCACATGATTCGCTGAATCTAAATGTCCTGTTTACTGCAGCAACGCAAAGCAAAGATATTCCATCAAAATCAGATCTGTAACATCTTCGTCACTGTCACAGAACAACAACTCAGTTTGTTCTGTCGCTGATGTAGGAAACACATTTGTCACCAGTATCGCTCTCGAAAACTGTAGAAGTTGCTTCTACAAATACAAATACAACGACTTGGAGCTTAACTTCTGCAGCGCAGTTCTCGTGTTGGGTCATGATATCAGTAAGTTCCAAATTTTATTAATTTAATTTATGCTGAACTACAGTATAATGTCACTGGTGTTGAGCTGTAAAGGCTCCAGAGGTGAAATTAGATTCTTCTACTTCAG
>JBBIGC010065937.1:0-10876 GCA_037576955.1 Lepidarchus adonis
AGTGCTGTCAGGGACTCCTGCATGGGGTGAGAGGTGTTGTCCAGCAGGGAAGACAGCTTGGTCACCATTCTCCTGTCAGTCACCACCTCCACCGGGTCCAGAGTTCCACCAATAACAGAGCTGGCCCTGCGGATCAGCCTGTTCAGCCTCTTCCTGTCCTCAGCAGTGATGCTGCTGCTAGGGTTAGGGTTAGGGTTATGAGTCATTATTAGTCACTATGTGACTCATAATGGGGGTCTAAGGTGTGGATGTAGAGCAGGTGTGTTAAATTTGGTGTTATCGCTCTCACACTGGTCATTGGATGGCACCTCATGGCAAAGAACTCTCTGAGGATCGGAAAAAACAAATTGTTGCTCTACATAAAGATGGCCTAGGCTTTAAGAAGATTGCCAACCCTCTGAAACTGAGCTGCAGTACAGTGGCCAAGAACATATAGCAGTTTAACAAAACAAGTTCCACTCAGAACAGGCCTTGCCATTGTCAACCATAGAAGTTGCGGTCATGTGCTCAGTGTCACATCCAGAGGATGTCTTTTGAAGGTCTCTAACATCCACCTGCTCCGTGATGTCAGTGGCAACCTGTGAAGCTCTAGTTAATTCCATACCCAAAATAGTTAAGGGAGTACTGGAAAAATAACGGTGGCACCACTAAATATTGACACTTTGGGCACATTTTCACTTTTGTTGCCCGCAGTTTAGACATTAATGGCTGTGTGTTGAGTTATTTTGATGGGACAGCAATTTACACTGATATACAAGCTGTACAATAACTACTTTACATTGTATCAAAGTGTCATATCTTCAGTGTTGTCCCATGAAAATATATAATAAAATATTTACAAAAATATGAGGGTGTACTCATGTGAGATACTGTACATTGTATACAGACATTGTATCATATATTGTATCAGTACACATTAACACCATAGATATTCCCCCTCTGTTGCTGTTATATTCCTCAGTCACGGCGGCAAGGAAATGGTGATATTTTAAGAACTACTACTGTTGTAAATACTGGATTTAAGTATTAGTAGCAGGCAGATGATTCAGCGCTTGTCTGATGCTCCACAGATTTGCTCACCATCTGTTTTACTACAGATTGAGAAGAGGGGAATTCTACTTCTTCTCAATTAAAACATTAAAATGTAAACAAAGTCAGAGGGTTGAGAAATGTGCCACTGTCGAGAAACATACTCAGATGGAAATGTTCACACACGAGGTGATAATAACCAGACATCTAAAGCATTCAGCGACTCTAAAAGCTCGTCATGGGATATTGTTAAGAATGCAAAGAATGCGATAAGATGCCTAAGATGTGGTTTGCGGTAGGATTTTGGCCTATTACATATATGCATACAGTATTTACATGGCTATTATATTTAAACATATTAATTGAGAAGAAGGCAACTCAAGCCATTATAAGTTAACACAGCACACAAAATGGCAGTTTCATTTTTAAAGGTACCAATATCGTACCATTTTTAACCTCTAAAAACTCAGCAAATAAATTTGTTTTCTACTAGGGCTAGGGCTGAGACTAGGAATATGGTTGCAAAAACACATCACCATAGTCCACTAGCAGGGATTCTACAGAATAACAAACGGTTGCGCAAAAAGGGTTGCACAGTTTTCTAAATTTTGGGAATATTTTATCGGGAATGCTGGTCTGCAGACTGCAAGATGCAGTACGCATCTCACACTAGTACTACAGTGATATGAGAAAACAGCCTGGAGCAGTGTGTGTGAGTGTGTGTATGCGTGAAGCTAGGAACAAAACACTGTAGGTTAACTTTTTGTCCTTTTCCCATTCAGGAATGTTAGATTATCAAACACTGACTCATAATGTCATGTTAGTAGTAGTGTAACACTGCATTCGTGGGTTTATTGGTTATAAAGACACTGCTGAAAATAATGTTAAGTGTTAGGCTATAGTCTCTACTACTTTTGTCACAGTTAACACACCATAACAAAATGTGACCTCTGGAATTAACCCATGCAGTAGAGTCAAGTCATATATATATATATATATATTATTATTATTATATAATGTTTTTTTTCATGTTACATTCATTGAGCAATGGAAGAATAAGCGACAATCGATCTAAATGGTATTGTGAGACTAAGAATAATAATAATAATAATTAAATATTTAAATTTGTTGATCGATCAGTCAATTAATCTGAAGAAATCGTCACTATTTTTTTTTATACTTATTTGGGATAGTCCTACCTACCTCTAACCCTCACTGCAGTCACCAATGTTCCTCGAAAATAGTGACTTTCTCATAAAACAACTTTGTTTATGTCAAAAACTGAATTGTGCTCAGAATCATCTGTAGAATTAAATAACTGTAATAAATAACAGCAATGAGAATTTCAGTTCTTACTAGAGAGAGTGACAGATGTGTAGACATGGCAGGAGCTGTTCCACTCCTACATCTCCCACTGTGTTGTAGTCCAGCTGGAGACCCACTGGATTTGGAAGGTGCTTCAGCACATAGGCCAGAGCAGTGCACTCCACTGGCCCAATGTTACAGTATGTTAACTTCAGATGTTCCACTTCCAGCTTAGCTACAGCGTCCTTTGCAATATCTTTCTCCTGCATCTCATAGATGCATGTGATTAGCCAAACAAAGCTTGGCATGGCATGCATGCTCTTCTTCTCGCCCTCAACAGGGCGTGGAATTGACTTAAAATGTCTTTGCATGCCTTTGGACAAGCACTTCACTACCTGTTTGGATTTCACCTCGAGTGTGACAGCAGGACAGGACTGTGACAGTAGGCCACGATGACGTTGGGAAAGAAGTCCTGAGACAAACTTAGCAGTGATCTGTAGGTTTGGGGTCTCTGCTGTGTTGGGGTCAGCCTGTGGGGGCTGGTCAATACAGTGCCCAAGACACACACGAGTTAAACCTGAAAGCTGTCTGTACTGAGACTGGAAAAGCTTTGTGATGACAGAACGGTTGATATAGCTGTTGAGAACGATATGCAGAGCAGCAAAAAAACACTGTAAAGTGATGTGTAGAAATTCATAGTGCTTGCAGTCATTAGAATCCGAGAGGTCCGTACAATGTATGAGGAAGCCCAGGCTGACGTCCTGTTCTGTGACACCAAATGTCTGCACTACTGCCTCTGGGAAAACATAGCAGGAAGTCTCGAGACCCTCCAGCGCCAGCTGTCCAAGCCTCATGACCACATCTAGATGTTGCTGAAGCCAACCCTTTCCCAAAACCCTTCGCTCCTGAGGCACCTTCTTTTGGAAAAAATGCTGCAGGACCATGAGGTATACATCTGTAATGGTCTGAGGGCTGCCCACTCCACATCCAAGCAGTTCCTTGTAACACTTTGACACAATCCAGCAGAAGACAGGGATATGGCAGAGCCCAAGTAAGGCTGTGTTAGCTTGCAGGGATTCTATAACCCTACAAGCGACCGTGGAATCATTGTGATGTTTTCTAACGAAGCAGTCAATTCCCATCGGCGAAAATCCCTTCACAAGGACCTCCTTCCGGAGGTACTTTTTCAGTGCTGGACTCACCACCTGTGGCCTGCTGGTTACCACTTTCTTCACCCCTTTCATCAAAGTACCCTGAAGGAGGTTAAACAGCAGCATTGACACAGGTGCTTGCTGTGTGGGGCAGCAATGACGTTCTTCATCGGTGAAGCTCTGCTTGAATTCATCAAGGCCATCAAATGTGAACAGGACCAGATGAGGGTGATCTAAAATAAACTGGAAGAGCTCATCTTGACCCCGGTCTGGCCAGCAGCAGTGCAGAAACAGGAGCTCTTTTAAAGACAGAATCCTCTGCTCTGCGCTCAGTTTGCGACAGCTGAAGGGGAAAAGCAGAAGGATGTCTGTCAGCAAGGCCCCTCTAGCCCACAACAAGTGGAGCCTCTGCAGCAAGGTACTCTTCCCGGTACCCGCCTCCCCGGACAAAAGAACCGTATCAGCTTCTTCGTTAAGAGTCCCGACCACACCCACCACATCCTGCAGGCCCAGACTTTTGATCTCTCTGCTATCCTGCGCCAATTCTAGAAGGACTTCAGTATAAATATCGTCCAGTGAGAATCTTCCCGTTCCCCCGTAAGTGCTGAGAAAGTGGGACTGGGCAGAGACAGAACTGCGAAGCTTCTTCTGGTAAATTAGGAATCCTGGAAAATCAAGAATCAAATGTCAAGATGAAGACAAAATGTCAAACATTTTGCTTGCTATAACACACCAATGGTAGAAAATGCAAATTGACGTGCAGTGTCTTAAACTGTAGTCACATCAAACTTTCTACAAATATATACAAAAGAAGCATGAATACCGTATTTCTCCAACAATCATCATCATTCCCCACCACACGTTATAGGTCGCCCCATTCTAGAAGCCACAGAAAATATTCATTTATGTTTTAAAACTCTAAGATAAGCCGCCCTGTGTTACTAGTCGCAGTGTTACTGAATTTACCGATCTAAAGTAGAAGCATCTAACCTTTGTAGCTCTATACCAGTACCGTAGTTGAGCATAAACAATGTATTTGATCAAATTTTGTAACTTACTGATATCATGCCGCAATGGAAGAACTACGCTGAAATGCGGTGTTACTTCTACGGCAGATATAATGGGCCAAAAAGTTCAACCTTTGTCTCATCAGTCCACAGAGTGTTTTCCCAAAAGTCTTAGGGATCATCAAGATGTTTTCTGGCAAAATTGAGACGAGCCATAATGTTCTTTTTGCTCAGCAGGGGTTTTTGTCTTTTGTCTTTACCCAGACTCTTTCTTATGGTGGAGTCGTGAACACTGACCTTAACTGAGGCAAGTGAAGCCTGAAGTTCTTTGGATGCTGTTGTAGGGTCTTTTGTGACCGATGAGTCGTCTTACTGCAGTGATTTCTTGATTGAGAACAGGTGTGGCAGTAATCAGATCTGGGTGTGGCTACAGATGTTGTGATGAACCACTGTTAGGTTATGTTTTAACAGGGGGGCAATCACTTTGTCACACAGGGCCATGTCAGTTTGGATTTTTTTTCTGCCTTAATTATAAAATTCTTTATTTCTAAAACGCATTTTGTGTTTACTTTTCACACCACTGTACATTGATTTAGCAAACCTGGTATTGGGTGCGGCTTGCTTAAACTGGGCGGCGCATCATAAAACATTAAAACACTTTCGCTAAAAGTATAATTCAGTGCACACAAAGATGACATCCCCAAACGACTAGTTCAATTTAAATGTGCTGTTTATTGCAGCAATGAACAGTTCGAAAACTTTTTACACCACAGTATAAGCCGTGGCCTATCATTGGGGAAATACGGTATTGTTTGCAACGTTACACCTATTGTTAAACATATATCTGCACTAGGTCATTTAGCTTACAAATACAAACAACACCCAACTATGATAATTATCCTTAACAGATTGCATCCACTTCATTCAGCTATCATACTGTCATATATGTCTTTTTCACCTCACGCAGCTCTCTCTTCCTTTTCAGACGAGTCCCAGTAAGACCAGATTTATTCCACTGTAAACCGGCGTAGCTCCATGGTTGTAACCCCAAACTTGAAGGCTAGATAGAACTTGCGCTCACCTTTTAAAGGAGCCTTTACATGTAACATTACCCTCCAGGAAACCAGAGCTATAAACATGCAAACTTCGGAAATTCAAAATGACTTAACTCCTGTATGCAATTGTGCACTCCCTCATGTACAGTACATACACATCTATATCTGCACGGATTGTGTGGGTTTTTTGCTCTTCAGAGAGAGTTGGAGGCGAGTTCTATATTAACTCTACATAATGTTTAATTTCTGCAGAATTGTCTTAGACATGTATAAGTTTGGCCCAGGCCTATACTGATGTAAACCATGCCGTGAAAGATGTCTCTGATTGGCTGTTGGTATTTGCCAATCATGTGAGATTTCAAATATCTAGCATTCCAGATATCCAATCCTGATCACCAACAAGCCTTGAGATTCTTCTTGTCGTAGATTAACTGCCAAGTAACTCACATCCAATCAAATTATATTGTCTGCAATTTCCAATGCGACTCTGTAGTGGGCACAAGGCTTAAGTTATGCATAAATGACCTCTGCCCTGATTGAATGCCTTGTATTGTATTTTATTCAGAATGCATCTAGGCAGATGTATTTAACACATTTACAAAAACAACATTCAAAATTCTACAGTTTATTTTCCATGTATGGAGCAAAGAATCAAAACCACCAAAATCCCTTTAAACTTCGTGTGTTTTTCTTTCAGACCAAAAGCATGTGTGTAGAGGATTACAGATTTGGTCTCAAAGGTCACATTTACAGACTGAAACTGAGGTCATGCTCAAGAGCGGAGTATACGAAACCCACATACATACCAGAAGTGAGTTTCTTTTCCTCTTGAGCAGATTGTGACACATCTGCCAGCTGTAAGTATTGCAGTAAAATGTGGGCAGCTCCCTCCCCTTTGAATCTCACTTGGTCTAATAGCCTTCTGACCTGTCGAAATTAGAGCATGTGCACAACAGAATTCCTGTGTCAGAAATAGGTAAACCTAAAAGTAACTGAATTCATTCATCAGGGATGTGACATATGACAACATTTCACAACTGTTGCTAGATATTGCAAAAATTATCATACGAAGACAATTTCAGTGAGGATGCTTTGTCTCATATATTGTCTAGTAAGAAACCATCTAAAAACAATCATGTGTTTTTTTTCCATTAAATATTGTCCATTCAACTTGAAATAACTTGTATTTATGTGAAAGTGTAAGCAACGTTTTGTCATTGTGAACACACAAAGTGCACTGAAATGTGACCATTGCTTTTAATTCATCACACATGCACATGTAGAGCAGTTTGCAACCTATCAAGCTTCTGATCCCAAGATCCCAAGCAGGTGGTGTTAATATCACGGCTGATTGGTGTATATGTGAACAAGGAAGGGAGGTACAGTTTGTGCAGAGTACTTCAACCAATGTGTGTGTTGCTTACCTTCTGTGAAGGTGTGTACACAGGTAATAGCACCTCATCACAGTCTTTTGAAGTAAAGCAGCCAGCTTCTGATAAAGCGTCCAGTGCTCCGTTGATGCGGTCCCGAATTTTCCTCACCAGAGCCGGTCTGTCAGTCAACAAAGCCTCACTGGCAGTCGCAGGAGTTCTCTTAGCGTTCCTCTCAGCAGAGGTACCTACACCAAAGCACAGGCCCGCTTTCTGAGCCTCAGGTAAAACTTGTTCAAATGCTGTTAGCAAGAGATTGCAGGCCTCTTCTCCTTTGCTGTAGACCAAGTCCAAGAGGTCTCTGACGTTGGAGGATATGGGTGCGGAAGCCCCACGAACGCTCTGGTAATCTTCCCAGACAAGGACACCCCAGGAGAGGAGAAGGTCCAGCACACAATCCAGGGGTTCAGCTGTGCCCCCACAGCACAGAGCCCCTAAGAGCTCAGCTCTCTGCCTTAACACTAGTTGCTGTCCAGACATTACTTTAGAACCTTCACACTTGGAGAATCCTGATTTCAAGTGTAAAAGTGGAAGTTTAAAGTACACTTTCTGCCATTGACCGTTGGAGACCCACATTACAGATGTAGGAAGTTAAAAATCGCTCAATCAAATTCAACAACAAATCTTTGTTCTTCAAGTTTCTAGATGCCAGAATCAAGTAAAGAAGGTTTAGAACTGCAGAGTAGACCAGTGTTACGAAGTAGTAACAGTATCTGTATCAAAACCTGTAGGATAGACCAAATACAACAGTAAAGATTTTAGTTTCACGCCTAACCACATTAAAAACTGTATATAAAAATTTTGTATGTACATATCAAAAATTACTGGTTGTCTTGTGTGTGTGTGTGTGGTGGGGGTGGTTGTGTTACACTGTTCACCTACAGTAGGTATAGAAAAGAATCCGTCCCTTTTTTTTTTGCTTTACAGCCTTAAATGAAAACACGCAAAAATATTTCTTCCCAACTTAGTATAAAGCGCAGTGCTGTTCAACAAAGCCTCCACAGCCTCATTACAAGCATGAGTTCCGACTCACGGCCGAGGATGTAACCCAAGGATCCCCTGTATTCTGCCCATCTTCAGCTTTCTGCTAACTTTTTGCCCAATCCATTTTTAACCTAACAAGAACCCAGGCCCTGTGTCAGAGAAACCACTCCATAATATGATGCTGCCACCGCCATGCTTTACTGGCTGGTGAGCTGCATTAGATTTCTGCCAGGTGTTTGATTTTGGTCTCGTCTGACCATAATCTTCAAGGTTCATACTGGCAAAGCTCAAATGAGCCTTAATATGGACTTTCTCAAGAAATGGCTTGAGAAACTTCCTGAACAAGCCACAATTGTGGAGCACTTGTGAAATTGTTGTCATATGCACACAATGAGAACTCTTTGCCATAAAATTCTGTAGCTACTGCAAAGTGGCCATTGGGCTTTTGGTAGTTTCTCTAACCAGTTTCCTCCTTTCTCCTCCATTCAGTTTGGAGCGACGGCCAGATTTCCCCCAAATTATTGAAAGGACTCAGGAATTAACTTCATTTATTACCCTTGTTGACCACCTTGTACATCAGAATATCAGTAAAAAATATATTTTCTTTCTGTAGACAGATTTCCTGTTAAATGTCCATACTAAACCAAACAAAGTGATCCTGAAAAGCAAACATTTGCCAGAATCCTCAACCTGCTATGCTGGTCATATCGAAAAAGAAATCTCAGCAGGGAAAACAGGACATGATGCGTAACACAGGTGTCTTGTTCCCACAATTAGATTTTTTTCCAATGACTGAAGAACTATAGATTATTCCGCTTATTGTTTACTTTCTACAAAATCAATCTTCACATAATTTTTAACGATTGTGTTGTGGGCATTTGCAATTTTTTTTGAGGAAACCTCAAAACAGCAATAAAATTATTAACAATAACATGAATTATGACGTTTGATTAATTATTTTGGTATAATAAGCAGCATGATGTATATTCATTGGTGCAGTATTGAAAAGTAAGTCCCTAAAGGATGAAACAAGACCTGAAAATCAGGATTTGTGACACACACAGTGTATTAACCCATTCTTAACACCTGTGAACAAACTCACCTGGAGCAGGAGCGGTGAGCTGCACACCTGTACCCAGCAGGCAGTTCGGGGTTAGGTCCATTACCTGAGGGCACTTCAGCCGTGGATGTTTAGAGGAAAACGGTTCATCTGACAGTTCAGTTCTCTTTCTAACTTACTACTTCCACTTCTACTCGACATCCACAACAACCACTGGGAGTTCCCCTCCTCATCCACTGCAAGAGAACCACACCCTCCGATTCCCACGTTGTCTACACCTTTAACTTCACTGAGTACAGTGGAAGAGTCAAATCCAGTACTTCACATGGCTTTACGGGTAAACAGTAGCAGTGTTCAGGCGAAAACACACGGCAGAGAAAGTCAGTGAAGTCTGCCATATGCTCGTAAAGTTGACATCCTGTGGTAGTGAACTTCTCTTTGGTATTTCAGTGTCCCTTCCTTCCTCCTGGGCATAAATATTGCGGTTAACTTCCTCTGTGTTCCGAATATTTACAGCAAAAACACCTACAAAACCACGCCGTTCCTCCTAAAACGTGAGAAGAGATTTATCACTCCAGTAAAACGGTTATTGTTCTCCTCCGGACAGTTGACAGTGTTGAACCGAAAGTAAAAGTGGGATGAGGAAATGAGACGGATAGCTCGCGAGTGCCAGCAGGTTTATACCCGTAACCAGGGGCCGTCAGGGTCCTAACTACACAGTACAGTTAGTGTCGTCAATCAGTACATTCAGTAGATCTGAATATTTTGGATGGAGTTTTCCATCAATAAAATGGATACAGAATTCATTATGTGTTATTTTCTCTTTTTAAACATAAAACAACAAACAACAATATATTACATAATAGTTGTAGAAGTGTCCACCTGGCATAGACCTCAGTGAAGTTTAATATAGGTCGAATATTCGACAGACATTAAATATGGCTTGATTTAGGGACCTTCTACAAACTACTGTCTGAATGACCACTACAGCATTGTTTTGTCCAATAAATGCCATGTCAAATCATCCACACACTCCACAAATCAAACACACTGGTTTTTTTTATCGTATATCAGTGTCATTTATATTTCAAATTTATAATATACTGTGTCAAAATGACAGTGAAATAGAATTTAAAAGTTGTGTGTCTGTAGTATGTAGTAGAACAGACCTGCATTGACTTTGAATCAGTAAGTAATTTGAAATGGGAGCAAAAAAATAGAATAAAAAGTGGTGTGTCTCGTCTGTAGTATGTAGTAGAACAGATCTGCATTGGCTTTGAGTCAGTAAGTGACGACATGTAAACTATTGAACAAAAATCAAGACATCTGATACTATACAGTAATCCAGTAAATCATGAATTTGAAATATAAATTAAAAGTCAAAGTCAAAATAAACTTTATTGTCATCTCTGCTATATACAGTACAGTATACAGAAAGACGAGACTACGAGGCTCATTAAAAATGACTTTATTTAGGGACCGTCTACAAACTACTGTCTGAATGACCACTACAGCATCAATGACACAGAAATAAAATAAAATGTGGTGTGTGGTAGAACAGATTTGCATTGGCTGTGAGTCAGTAATTGACTTGATATGGGAGCTACTGAACAAAAATCAAGACGTATAGTAAAATGCAGTGTGTCTGGTTTGTGGTATGTAGTAGAAAAGATCTGCATTGATTTTGAGTCAGTAAGTAAATCAAGACAAAAATCAAGACCTCTTTAAATATGCGTTATTAGTAGTATATACACACACACACACACGCACACACACAGGGACTTTGCCCCTGAGATCCGAAGGTCGCAGGTTCAAGTCCCAGCCCGGGCACCACTGAGGAACCCTTGAGCAAGGT
>JBBIGC010065958.1:0-10875 GCA_037576955.1 Lepidarchus adonis
AGATATAATGCAATGAAAACAACAATGTGTGATTTGTTAATTCTTTTGAACTTTTTAACTGATTAAAGTGAAAATAAAATATTTCCCATGGATTTATGGATCAGTTTTATGTATTGTGTAAATATTAACACATTAAAAATTAGAATTTGTTACCTGCAACAAACCGAATAGATGGGACTGATCAAAATAAAAGTGAAACATTACATAATAAGCAGGAGAGCTTATTTTAAGAAAATATGGAAGATTTTGAAACTGTGACTACATTATAGGAATACTCACAATCTTAAGAAGCTAAACAAGACAAATAGGACAAATCCATCCATTGATCCACAATGCTGTACAATACCAACTTACTACTTACCGTAGAGGTCTTTAAATCTCAGTTATAAAGGAGTTATAACTGTCAACAACAACTCTGAAACAAGCAGTGTTATTTATTTGTAGTTTCCGAATGCCTTTTTCTTTAACCATTTTGTTTTAACCTTTGTGTATTTATGCTTATTATAGTTCATGTTCATATTTGTAAGTATAAAGGTCAAAAGACATAAATGTACATTTGAAGTGGGAGTATGCGCTAGAAATGCACAAACCCAATTTTCTAGAAAAGTTGGGATTTTTTATAAAACGCAATAAAAACTTACTTGAGCTTTTATTTAACCGATAATGTTTTCACCAATTAAATTAAATGTATTTTGTAAATATAAACAAATTTTGAACTTCCACAAAATTTTGACATCCACAAAACACAAAATTGGGACAGAGGCATCTTTCTTTTTTATTACATGGTTTAGGGACTGAGGAGACTAACTGTCACAGTTCTGCAAATGGAATTACATTTGAAGTCCCAGAATATACCTCCTTGTTAATGGAATCTTCCCACTTATTTTGTGGGTACTGATGATTTTCTATACCATGACAGATATTGTACTTTAGCTTATAACAGTCTTTAATCTTGGGCACAGAGAGGTGCCAGTGCCTTGTCCATTTGAAATGAGCTTGGGTCCAGAGAACAATATTTCTGTGTAGTATTGAAGCTTGGTTTCAATACAAGGTTACATTTCTTGATGCGGCATCAGATTGTGCTTTGGGATGTCACATACTCATTTTTGCATTAAAAGTAATCTAGGTTCTTTTTTATTCCATGAAATATTTAGTGAACAAAAGTGCTGTGCCAACAAGTTATGAGTGTCAAACTATGGAACTATATTAAGTGCTCTTGTACTTTTCTTGTATTCAAAAGAAGAAAAGCTGAAACAATGTTCTGATCAATGTTCATTGTTCTTGAAGGGAACAATTCTGCTGTGTTAGCAGAGAGAGGAAGTGAGAGAGAGATAGAGGGAGAGAGGGAGAGAAGGAAAGAGAGACAAAATAATACATTTATGTGTAATTACTTCTACACACATCTTGATTGTGGGTTTAAGTGTAGTTCCCCCTCATGTCTTTTTTGGATTGAATTGGGCTGATAAGCCGTGCAAACCTCCAAAACAAAGGGTGTGATGTACAGCAGCCAGACTGCACTTATAACTGAGCCTAAATACACATGACTGCAAAATGTGATACAATACAAGTATAATGATAACTCACTATCAGCATTTTGTAGCAGATGCCAAACTGTAATTAACTATATTGCAATTCAGGCCAAACTTTTCTACTGGCAGCTTTTCTCTTGAATGAGTGCACAGTGAATTATATTGATAAGACCCCATTTGGCAGTCAGCTGTCACTAATTACAAAAGAAAAGCTTCCTTCAATAAAACATTGATTTTTCTACAGAATTATTTTTGTCTTTCTCCCTCTTGCAAATCCCTGCCTGAGTGTTATAATTATTTCTTCTTTCTTTCACCAGCAGCTCTTCAGATCTCAGTAGAGAAGCCTTGATCCTTCCAGTCTCGTTTCTTTGTCTTTTCTCTGTCTAATGATAAAGTGCATCTACATGGTAAGCGGAGCTGATAAAATACAAAATTAGTGAAGATAAACCCAATTTCTATATTTTAAAAACACATTTTCAGTTTAACTCACCAATGTAAAATTTTTTGTAAACAAACAATATTCAGTAACAAATGAGATATCAGGATTGGGTTTGAAAGTAGCATCAGTCAAAGTTCACTCCTTTGTGTGAAAGTTCCTGAAAGAATTGTTAAGCTGTTTAAAAGGATCAAAAACAAGATTAAAGAGAATTAAGGTCTTTCAACATCTACAGCACATAATATCTTAAAAAGAATCAGAGAATTCAGAGTCTTGTGCATAATGGGCAAGTTTAGAAGCCATTGTTGAATGCTCATGATCTTTGTTGGAATACCATTGTCCCTTAGCACAGGTCAGTACTGCATCAGAACTTGAAACTTGAAACTGTGTTTCACCATAAATCAACTCTGTGCAGAATCAACAGTGAGTTTCCTGGACTCCTGCTCATCTTAATTGGATCAAAAGACTGTAGAACCATGTGCTATCAGATATTGTAAATCCACATTTCTGTTTGTTTGCAGAAAAACAACTGACCAGACTGTCAGCAAAATGTGCCAAAGCCAGAATCTTTGATGGTATAGGGGGGCATCAGTGCCCACGGCATGAGTGAGTTGCATGGACTGTATGTGAAGGTACCACAGACTCTGAGGTATTTATTTGGATTTTAGAGAGATATATGACCATGCTTATTTCAACAGGACAATTATCACAATCTGCATTGGCTACAACAGCATGACTGCAAAAACGTTGCCAAAAGAACTGTAATATTAGTTAATGGAGTGTCATGTCCTTCCTGTGGTCCTCAGTACTTGACAACTCTAAATGTCTGAGGGGGAGCTCATGCTCCGGCATTCTGCACCTCACTTTCTCTTTCAGTCATTCCCTTATTCATTGTGAAGTACACAATCAAGGCACACAACTCGACCAGTTCTGTTAGATGAAGAAGCTTAAGGGACATGACACTGACACAGGTTTGTAACTTTAAACCTCTGTGTGTGAAACAAAGTGACTGATGAGAATCTGTGTAACAAGCTACACTTCATCCCAGTGTTTCTATCATGGGCAAATGTTTGGACTCCCTTGGTAAAATCAGTATTTTTATGCCAGTATGTTAAATTCAGTAAGAAAACAGTACTCATGGATTAAAATGTCCAGAATTATGATCTCTGTAGATACTATATATACTATAAATATACTATTTGACCAGGAAAATCCAAACCTCTGCAAATGACTGGATATGGTTAGAAATTTCATTGACTGAAATAACAAATGGAGAGAAATCTTTGACAAAATGCCTTTAAAATGTTCACCATTCAGCATACAATCATATGGGGTTTAAATACAGTGTTTTTGTTGACAACATTGACAGAATTGGACATGCAAGGGCGGTGCATTCTGTGTCTCTTTGAGGATGCCTCATCAGCAGGACCCATTTGATGTCCACAGTGTTTTGGAAAGGTTTTGTTTTTCGACCACCTGCCATTCTTGCATTCGGCCCTGGCAGAACATTACAGAGACAGATGCACGATGACAGTGTGAATTACAGCCACAGACATGGACATTTTCATCAGCACTCAGTTTATATAGGTGTGTGTGAGAGTTAGAGTGTGTGTGCCTGTTTCATGCAGCCGTGCAATATAATCAAGAAGCTTGTCCCTGATGTCTTTATACTGCAAGCAGGGCAGTAGTGATATATCACATGTGAGTAAGTTATGGGTCTGAATATTTCTGCTTAACAAAGCCTGTCCAGAACTGGAGTGATCTGTTTTTAATTTGAGTTGTGAATTTTGTGCATTAGAATATTGAATGGGGAGAAGAATGATATATTAGCAAAGATATTTAGATTCATTCTGAATTATTATGTGAGAGTGTTCAGTAAATTGTGTGTAAAATGTCAGGAAAATGAAGCGTCTGAGAGACAGTAGAAATGCAGTGGTGCACAGCTGTCTCTGCTTAACGCTCGGCAGCCGGATGATAAAGGTCATGGAGGAGTCAACTAGCGTTGACACTTTCCTCTATTTTCTCTCTGCATCCTGAAGATGCTGTCAAAGTGTATTGAGGAGTGCAGGAGTTAAAGGTGCGGTTCTAGACTCTGCAGAACTTGAGCCCTGACAGCTGAAGAACTCTGAGCAGAGCTTAACATAGTCATTCTGAACTGACTTAATTAGTATCGAAAAGATTCTAACAATGTCAACACGTGTCTAAAGAGAAGTGTGCCGAAAGATTACATTCACATTTTCATCAAATATAGTCAATAATTATTTATTTATTTGTTTGTTTGTTTGCTTATTTCTGCATGGCCAGGTTACCTTTATCAGTTGTGCTGTGGCAGCTGTGTGGTTTTCTTTGATAGAGTTAGCTTTTATATTGTATTTTTATTATGCAATACAACTGCATATACACCACTTTGGTATAGATTTTGTTTTTTAAAATGTACTCTGTAATGAATTTGTATGAGTGTCATTTTTGGCCAGTTTTGACAGGTTATTAAGCATTAATATTGTGACGATTTTCTGGCTTGGACATTGGACAGTCGAGGGAAATGATGGAGACTAACACCAGGGTTTAATGCTCGAATTGGTCAACAGCCCGTCGCTTTATTAAAGCTCTTAAAAGAACTCTTAAAGCAAGTGTGCCTCCAACTGGCGTAGCACACATAGAGCATTCAGATTGATACGAACATTTTTGTTTCAACATACTGACTGAAATATTTGTACATATTTTACCTTACACTGTCTTACAGATGCACCATGGTGTGAAACAGCCTTTCAATACAATGTGTAATGTATACTGTCGTATTGACAATAAACCTCTCTTGAATCTTGAAAATATAAATGTCCACGCTGCCAGTGGAACGGTGTCCCATTGAAAGAGGCAACAAAACCATGGCATAATACAATGTCTAATTTAGGGTTCTTCAGAGAACTTTTACATTATGTGAAGGTTCCTCATGGACTTACACATCATTTTCAAACTTTTATGTCAATGCTCCAAAAAACCTTTCTGGCACATTTTATTTTAAAATCTTTTATAGAGGAGATATTTCATCATATATTACAGTTTTACAGTATATGTTGCCTGAGCCATGGACAAAATGGATTTACATGAATTTAATTCATCTTAGTCAGCCATTTTCATATCCAGAAGATAATATACCATGCAGTATAAAAAGCATTAGAAGAGCTTCAGGTTTACACAAAAGAGCAATCAGGTTATGTGATACGGAAAACTGCAAGTACAGGGAGTAAATTCCTAAGCTGGTGAATGAAATTCATTTGCAAGTGCCACTGTGCAGATCTTTTGTTAGGAACATGGTCTCTGGAGAAAATGCATCAAACATCTGTGGGAAGTGTGTTGAGTAATTGCCTGTATAGCCTCTCTGCTTCCAGGATCCCAGTCTTCATAGTTTCAAGACATACTGTATATATGTCTCCCTCTGAAGAAACCATATGTAATGCATGCGGTTTAGGCAAAAGCATACAGCATCCAAAATACTGGATTATTGTTGCCTCTTTGACCTGCCCTGTTCAGTCTGCTGCTGTTATGTGAGAGTGTGGATTAACGTAGGCCTGAGAGTTAAGAGTCTTTTTTTCATTTCTCATTATCACAGCAGTCACTGGAAGAGTCATTTACTAAATTATATAACACACTCATTTGTCTTTGCCCCACCAACCACCGAAGAAGCTCCAGTTCGATCCACTTGAAGTATGTGTAATTTGCTATAATAGGATACTAATGGAAGATGTGCTCGTTTACTTCAAAGAGCCTGTAATCATTTCCTCAAGCACCCTGGGTAAGATCGTGACCTCATTGTTAGGGGTTTGTAATTTATTCAGGGCCTTCACTACGTTTCGTTCAGCATGTGTGTGCATGAATGAAGCTGCTTTGGTGAAATGTTATCTATTACTGAATCATTAACGACACCCCCCATGCCATTGTGCCAACATTTACAGCAGCACCTTTGCCATCGGTTTAATTGTGCTTTGTCAGTAACAGTGGGTAAAATGACAACAGCACAAGAGAGAGAAAACCTTGATTAAAGGGACCTCTGGATGAAGCAGAAGTTATATAATTTGTTAGTGCCAATGATGTTTGCCGTTCCAGAGCCTGAGCTAGAGTGTCGAATAATTAAAAGTACACTCACTCACAAGCCTGTTTACAACCTCTGGCAAATCCAGCTCGTTATGCAGAATAAGCACAAGTTGTAATCAAAATGGAAACACCAAACAGCACTTATCAGAGAAATATTTCACAGTCCCACATAAGAGTGGTATCTCACGTTCCTGTGTAATATCCATCAAACTGATAGCAAGAAAAGACAAAATGCAATATGTCCAGCATTTGTGTCTCATACAATAAAGTGATGAACAATTTAACTTTTTTTCAACTAAACTAGATTTATAGATTAATACACAACATACATTTTGTATAGAGCAGCAAAAAGGCACAGTTGAGAGTTTTTAATATTGTACTGTCACCCTGTTTAAATGAAGAAAAAGGTTTCTGAGAAGAGCTGGGGGTGCATGGGGTATCACACACTAATCAGCTGTCCATAGGGTCAGATGTACAGTGTATTTGGCAGCCACCAATTCTGCAAGTTGTCCCTGAGATGAGAGGGGTCTGTAATGTTCATCATAGGTACACGTCAACTGTGAGAGGGTGTCAGAGAAAAAAATCCAAGAAATGACATTGTATTTTTTAAATTTTTTTAAATTTTAAAGAATTTATTTGTATAATGGTGCAGAAAATAAATATTTAGCACCTACAAACAAGCAATAATTCTGGCCCTCTTCTTTAAGAAGCTCTTCTGTCCTCCACTTGTTACCTGTATTAATGCACCTGTTTGAACTCATTATCTGTATAAGATACCTGTCCACACCTTCAAACAGTCAGACTCCAACCTCCACCGTGGCCAAGACCAGGGAGCTGTCTAACAACACCAGGGACAAGTTGTACACCTGCACAAGACTGGGATGAGCCAATCTACTACAAGCAAGCAGCTTGGTGAGAAGAGATCAACTGTTGGAGCAATTGAATAAATATAAGATCATTGACAATCTCTCACGACCTGGGGTTTCATGCAAGATCTCACCTCGTAGGTTCAAATGATCTTGAGAAAGCTGAGGAAACAGTCCAGAACTACACTGGTCAATGACCTGATGACAGCTGGGACCTCAGTTACAAAGGTTACTATTAGTAACCTCATCATGGATTAAAATCCTGCAGTCCTCAAAAGGTCCCTCTGCTTAAGCAGCACATGTCCAGGCCCATCTAAAGTTTGCCAGAGACCATCTAGATGTCATGTGGTCAGATGAGACCAAAATCACACTCTTTGGTATAAATGCCACTCGCTGTGTTTGGAGGGGGAAGAATGCTGAGTTGCATCCCAAGAACACCACACCCACTGTGAAGCATGGGGGTGGAAACGTTATGCTTTGTTGCTGTTTTCTGCAAAGGGGACAGGACGACTGATCCGTATTAAGGAAAGAATGAATGGGGCCATGTATCATGGGATTTTGGGCAAAAACTTCTTTCCATCAGTAAGAACATTGAAGATGAAACGTGTCTGGATCTTCCAGCACGACAATGATCCCAAACACACCACCCGGGCAAAAAGTTAGCCAGTCTCCAGGCCTCAGTCCAATACGGAATCTGAGCGAGTTGAAAGTCTGTGTTGCCCAGTGACCGCCCCAAAACATCACAGCTCCTGAGAAGATTTGCTTGGAAGAATGAGCCAAAACACCAGATACAGTGTGTGCGAAACTGCTCAAGACCTACAGGACCAACCAAGGTTACATTAAAAGTATTCAGCTGAACTTTTGTTATTGACTAAATACTTATTTTCTGCAAAAATATATCAATAAATTCTTTAAAAATCATTCAATGTGATTTCCTGTCTCTCACAGTTGAAGTGAACCTATGATGAACATTATAGACTCTTTCATCTGTTTAAGTTAAAACTTACAGAATCGATGTGTGCCAAATACTTTTTTGCCTCACTGTAATTATTTACTGAGGAGGCCCAGAATAGACCAATCGTATTTCAGTTTTCTGGTAGACAGTCCGCCAGCGTAAAATCAACTCTTTTTTTTGTAGATTAAAAAAACTTTAATTTGTCTTTTATTAGATTGCATTTCGGCTGTGCCAAAACAAACAGCAGCACTGCACTTTCCCTGATACAACAAAAGTGTGTACAAGTGCCTCAAGAAAAAGAGCATTCAGGGAAAACACACTTTTTAAAAAGTAGACTTGTCTGACTACAGTACCATTGAAGGGAAATATTCTGTAAAAGTAAACATCAATTGAAGTATCTCTAAAACAGGTGGAAATAAAAGAATGGAGAAAAAGTCTTTCAGAGTTCAGGTTGTCTCAGTTATGTATAATAGCATTATGTGCAAAGCCTTGCATAAGAATTTGAATGCCTTTGTTTATTGTCAATCACTTGTAATGTAAATTTCTCACTGATTCAGACCCTGTGTGTATCAATGAACTGCTATGGTTCCCCAAACAGCATGCTCAGAATGTTGAATTTTTCTGAATGTGCCTTCCTCTGCCTTGTCAAAATTCAGTTGAGGGTAAATGCTATAATTACATTACTTTCAATATGCAGGTGATGCGTAAAATTAGTTTTTGGCTCAGTTAAAGAGTGTGCTGATTTGGTGTGTCTCTAGCTTTAGCAAGGCTTTGTTTTGTCATTAAACTGAATTCTACACCGTGATGGAACATAAGTCACTAAGTCATGTAACAGGTGTACAATTTATCATTTTAGTTTCTACAAATTCTGAGTCAATTAGTAAGGTGAATTAGAAAGACTGCTCTAATGATGATAGAAAGTTTATTTTATTTTATTTACTAGAAGATTTAACCATTGAGGCCTTACAGTGACATGTTATTGCTGTTGTAATTTTTTTTATTTATTTATTATTATTTATCCATATGTTATTAAAAACTGAAAAAAATTTTCCTCACAGCAATAATGCATAAATCAAAATATGAATACATGTACAATGATGGTTCAGCCACAAATCACCAAATAAAGTGCATAATCAAAATGTTTGGTGCCTGATGTTTGCCTCTGTATGATGCTAATGTAGCTAAAAACAAATGCTTATAGCCACTAGTTAAGATATAACTTACATTTACATTACATTAAATTTACATTAACTTGTCTGGTTGTGTTAGAGTTTCTAACAGAAAGAGGAACACAACCAACCTTAGTGATGCTGTGGTGTTATATATGGAAAATGAAGTGTTCGCTGCTCTGTCCTCTCATAATACTGCACGGTTCTAGAGTGTTGAACACGTGACAAGACACAGCCATGTTCAGTTCCCGTGCTTCACCAGGTGTTTGTCAGATCCTTTATACTTAAAAGTTAAATCTGTAGGTGGATGTTTGTATGTACGCTAATGCCTCTATGTTTGTTTTCTGTTTGTGCTGATTGTTATCATTAAACATTAGTGTTAGTTTCTACATTTCACCTGCGACTACTTCCACCCCCACACGTTACAGCGCATGGATGACCCTCGGAAATCAGCAGCATGTTTCCCCTCAGGAGTTTTTCTTCTGAAACGAGGGCACAACCACTTCTTCCAACCAGAAGAGGATCTGAGTATTTACACCATGTGCACGTGGGAGCTTCACCAAGCCCACACCACCTCCCAGAACAAAGCGAAGTATGTCTCACCTCAGGAGCGCAACCTCCTGAAACCCGAAGACCACGATGATGGGGAAGATCACGAAGTTGTGTTAGAACCTGAGCAGGGGGCAGCTGACCAGCACAGTGGTCCATGATCAAGATTCTAGAACTGATCACCAAATTACCAATGAGCTTGCAGCCATACCAACTCGAACAGTCTGGAAGAAGGTTCATGATAAATTGCTCTACTGTTTATCGCTGTGCTGTGCACTTGTCCGTTCTGTAAGCTGATTTGTCCTTGATTTTATTTGAAACATATAGATAAGACAGAAGACACATGGCTGATCAGTGTGAATACTTATATTATAAGCTTTTGTTTGTCAGGCTTTGTTGTTGTATGAAGTGTTTGTAATGGTGGTTCCACACACAGATTCTAGAGCTGAGTTTGTGTGTGAATCTGTTTGCATTGCTGCTCTGGAGAGACGGTCTCCCCAGACAAAAAGCCCTGCAGTAGCGCTCAGTTTGTGCTGTATTCATCTCAGGTTATAGAAATGATCACTGCACAGCTTTTATTTCCGCTGTTCTGGACGATCATTCACACAGTCATGTGAGAATACTCAACATAAATAAATGTATGAATGCAGGTCATTCACTTTATTTTGAAATGGCATGTGCTCATCGAGTCTCCCCACCTGTGTGTACGTTTAGTGATCTTGTGCTTGTTTCACTATTTTAAGCGTTTTGGTTTCCATAGCACAACGGTGCTGCATGTTTAGCATCCAGATGCAAAGCATTTCTAGCATTAATGTCCTCAGGCAGCTCAACACTGAAACAGGCTTCTGAGGATGCGCTTAATGTATCCATGGAGACCAAATGCAACAGGTGCAAACCAGCTGTGCGTATGAACCCAGAGATGAAACTCTTTGAACAACCTCAGCTGTAACAGCACAAATATGTCGGTTAATTCTTCAGATTAAATTTCAAAGAGAAGTTGTTGACAGTGCTGGTGAACAGCCAGACATGATGCTTTTTTAAATTAATATGAGTAACCAAAGAAATACCATGTCTCATAATGAAGTTTTAATTTTAATATACTTATAGCAAATTGTAGTATGTCTCATTACTGTTTACACCTCAAATGTTCAGTGACTGTTTTCACAGTCACCATAAAAATACAGACGAATTGTTTTTTGAGTGAAGTGTCAAGCTCTTTAAGGAGAATAACAATTACAGTTGCAAGTTAAAAGTTTTGTGGAAAGGCAAAATTCTCCTG
>JBBIGC010065969.1:0-25422 GCA_037576955.1 Lepidarchus adonis
TGTGTGTGTGTGTGTGTGTGTGTGTGTGTTTGTGTGTGTGTGTGTGTGTGTGTGTGTGTGTGTGTGTGTGTGTGTGTTTGTGTGTGTGTTTGCGTGTGTGTGTGTGTGTGTGTGTGTGTTTGCGCGTGTTTGTGTGTATGTGTGTGTGTGTGTGTGTGTGTGTGTGTGTTTGCGCGTGTGTTTGTGTGTATGTTTGTGTGTATGTGTGTGCGTGTGTGTGTTTGTGTGTGTGTGTTTGTGTGTGTGTGTGTGTTTGTGTGTGTGTGTGTGTGTGTGCGTGTGTGTGCGTTTGTGCGTGTGCGCGTGCGTGTGCGTGTGTGTGTGTATTGCAGTGGAAGGTTGGGAACTGGAGCATTGAGTTGGGGGCGAGTGGACACTCTTCAGGCAGGAGCACAGGGCTGCAGGCTCAGGCCAGACTGGACCACACTGAGCTCTTCTGGCTGCAGGCTGCACTGGGCAAACGCTGCTTACAGACGGCTGTTGGATACGATGGGGGTCTGTTTACACTGGAGTCGTCCAGTTTATTTTACCTGACAGGAAAATGGTACTTCTGTAACAAACAAGTAAAAAGCTTTGACAAATGTATGTTTATTTATTATAGTTATGTCGGAGAGTGGCGAAGGGCAGGTGAATCTTTGCATTTAGAGTTTGCACGTGACCTTCTTCGACCTTGAGGTCATCCTTTACAGAATCAGAATCAGAAAAGCAATATTGATCTCAGAGGAAACTGCTTATTTTACGACTACACACAAACACACATACAGACAGAGTCTCAGAAAAAATAACAAATGAAATTCAATTAAATCACATTAAACTGACAGGGATTCCAACAGCACATGGCATTGTCCCAAACCACACACTACCACACTAATTAGTGTGTGAAAACAAACTACTCAACAATTAGAAACACATTCAGTACAGTGCAGGAGTGTGTGGTTTGGGACAATGTGTGTGTAAAATGGTTTTGTTGTTCTCTGCAGGGCTTCACACCAAACCATGAGCGTTGTAGAAGCAGAGTTAGACCAATTTAGCCATTTTCCCTTGATTATTGTGTTTCTACCCTCTCTTGGTAGTGGATGATGCTGTGTGGGGAAATGGAACAAAACTACTTCAGACATACAAAGTTGTGAACCCGCACATGGTGGAATCCCAGAGTAGTAATTTTTTGACAATGAGGCACAACTCACAAATGGTGTTTGAAGATTTTTTTTATGACAAACCAACCAATGATAACTTGATTGACTAAATATTTTCTCAACTTATTCATTCATACAGGTCTTTCTGAATTAGCGGATCTTTCTGAATGGTCCTACAAGGAGCAATAGAATAACTCCTAAATGTATATCTTTTGTCAGGCTCCTCTGATGACCTAAGAACAACCTTCTGCTTGGATGGACACAACTGGCTGACCCTCAGGGCCCATAGAGGAGGAAGTGGCATTGAAAATGAGACTCTCGCACTTATCTCCATGGGAACGGCCAATCATAGCCTTATCTTACAGGCCAAGGGGTGTGAAAAGTGTTTACAGGCAACAGAGGTGAAGTTAAAAGAAATCAGATACACTGCTGGTCAAAGGTTTGGGGACACCTTTAAGATGTTTCCGGTAAAAATAGAATTTGTTTTGCAAATACTGCAAATCCGCATCAATTAGTCTCCTCGGTTCCGAAACAATTATCAGTGTAATTAAAAAAATAGGTGATTTTTGAGCGTATTGCAGCCATTAGATTCTAAATGTGTTTATACGTTAGATATAGTTAATAAATGTCAATCAGTGAAAACATCTGAAGGCTTTTATTTGTATTTTGTTGGTTAAATATAGGTTCAAGTGAAATAGCAAATCACAAATTCTTGTTTTTATTGGATTCTCCAAAATGACTTTTCTGGGAATGGGAGTTAAACATTAAAAAGTGAGGTCATTTAGAGTTAAATCCTGTCAAGATTCACACAATAACAAAAAATGAGAGTTTGCTACCAAAACCAAACTCCTTCAGGATAAACCAGCTCTGGTTTTCTATGAAATTCATAAAGGATTCTATAAAGTCAAATAAGCTAAATCCATAAGCTGAATACGTCTGGTCAGGTTTCGTCTAAAGCAGTGATTTCCTGGTTGGATCATTGGGTCAGAGGGGAGAGATCTCTGAATGTTTCTCAGGTGTTTTTTATCATAAGTTTTTATTTTAAACTTTAAGAACACAACATGATTGACAAACATAATTATAGACATATGTTAATGCAAAGAGGACAAGTAAAAGTAAATGAAAAAAGGACAAAAATAATAGTAATCAAACAATTAAATAAACAAAACAGAGAAAATAAGGCCCTATTATTCTGGAGAGCACCCTCGTGTGGCCAATCGCAGCCTTGTCAGAGTACACAAGGAAATCTTATGACATTCTTCATTTTATTTCTCATTTAAATAATAATTAGCATTAGCATTACCTGAAAAAACATTCCAGGAATTGTCTACATATGTGGAAAATTTGAAAAGAAGGTGAAGTGACTCCAAACTTTTCATGCGCCATCCATGTAACTGCTATTTTGGCCCATAAATGTTTCTCATATCTGATGCAACGTGTTTTGTTCGCAGGAGCGACTCCGACAGCTAGGCTCAAACATAAACGGGAAGCTGCTGGACCGAGTTCAGAGACTGCATCATCTTCTGCTGGAGTTCAGAAGACAGGTTAGAAGAAGACTAAAGGAGAACGCATGAGAGCTCTGTAAAGTGGGCCTGACAATTTACCAGCAATTTTAAAAAGCTTTTAGTGGTTCAATAATGATTGTTAATCCATTCTTAAAATAGAAATCCATAAATACGTGTGGGGATAATACGTGTGGGGATAATGAAGTCGGTAAGAAAAAGATGAATTGACTGCATCCATGGAAGAAGTCATGATGAGGTCAACACATTATGGTTAACTGCTTGTTCTTTGACATCCATCCAAAGAGTCCATTCACCAGCCACTTCATTAAGAACGCTTACTTTCTCCTTCCATTTGCTTCCCACTTTATGAACTTTAATTTAATCTCTCATCTGGGATTATATATATATCTGTTGTAGTGCAACTTATGATTCATCCCTCCATTTCAGTCAGTTTCTGACCTTGAGGTTTTCTACAAAAGTGAATGTCTCTTCTAGGTCATGGTCGAGCCAAGGTATGTGGATGAAGGGCTAGAGGATGAGGTACATAAACTGTGCATCACCTGTCGGGCTGCGGCCTGTAACTGTACACCAGCAATGTGGCGGCAGGTTTGTAATAAAGTAGGCAGGGAGTGTAGATAAAAAAATGCGCTGCCATTTTGTCATTTCAATTGGAAGAAAACATGAAAAAATTAAAAAAGTTTAGAATTTCTTTGTCAATATTGTAATTTGATGCATTATTTTTTCCCATCCTTGGCTCGTAAAGTGTAAGATTCAAGTGTAAGGTATTTTTTGTGAATTTGCATCCAACCAATCAGCCATAACATTAAAACCACTAATATTTTCTATGCTTCTACTGCCAAACAAATGGTTCCATTTGTATTCGAACCTTTCAACCAGTCACTCTTTAAATCATTGACAAGGGCCCTGTTCTGTTTTTGTCAGTAGGGTTTGTATAATTGAATTGATGTTTTTATTTGCCTTACATCACATAATTTTAACATGTAGTGCAACCTATGATTCATGTGCTTTATTAATGATAGTATTGGTCACATTATTGCATTTAAACTCAGCTTCCATTCTGTATTCACAGTTTTAACTGTCGATTTTGGTTTTGTAAACCATGACAAAAATATAACAGGTGTTTTCCATTTTCTTCAAAACAACACTGTAGGCAAAATTTGCCTCCTACCCCATTAGTTGACATTACACTATCATTCCCCAGTGTCTGTAAACTGACATGTTAACTGAATTAGCAGTGTTCTCCTCCTAACGTGTTGAGCCATCCAATGTTGTAGCGTTAGCAGTAGCTAAAAAAGACGAGGTCACACACTCTGGACCTTTCCCTTAGGATTAGATGATCACAGGTTCAAGTCCTAGCCCAGGCATTTGTTGAAAGCTGCCCAGGTGTGTACATGATTGGTTAATTCAGATAATATTTCATTGTGGTGAGCGTTTGAGCGTGATCACAATGACAGAGAGTCACTTTCACTCTATACCTGGTCAAACTGTGGAGTCCTAGCTAGTGGATGGAATTAGGGAGAAAATTGAGAATCAACCAAATGAATGAAAAAACGAAAAATCCTAAATCTTCTGCTTAAAACTCTGGTGTGGAATGAAAAATAATGCACTTTTGACTTTTGATTTTGCCCTGCATGTTCCAATCCATGAGCTAGAGATAACAAAATGATGTGACGTTAACACTGAGGGTGGCTGTATCTTCTGCGGGTTAATGTCATTGTTGAAGTCCATGTAAAACATCTGAGTGAGCTCTGACCGCTGTGTGCAGGCTGGAGCCAATGCAGCCCTACAGGAGCTGAGTGACTGGCCACTGCGTCTGACCCTCAGGGCTGAGAAACTGCTGCTGCAGGGAGCTGCCGTACCGTGGAGCGCCTGGACCAGCGGGTCGCTCCGCCATGCCTTGATGCACAGTCTGCCACAAACCCTCCACCTGTTACACCACACATCTCAGCTCATCCAGCAGGAGCTTAGGAGTGAGTAGAGCCCCCGGAAGTCGATGTTGATTGAAAGGATTAATCATAGACTGTTTGATTAGGTTTGTATGACCCAGTCGCCTGCTTGTCCCACTTTTATCCAGACTGTAGGGTATTAACAGAGAACTTGTCCTCTTCCTTTGTAATCTTGTGGGAACACTGCTTGAGGATTGGGTTGCATTAGCTCGAACAAGAGTGTTAGTGAGATCAGGTTCTGATGTTGGATGTATAAGCACCATCGTCCCAGACAACACGGCTCCACTTCTCCACAGCCCAGTGGTACTTTACTCAGGACATTTTCTACTGCCCAGTGCTTTTCTAAGTGGCTCAAGGGTTTAACAGGCACAGTGGAGCTGAAGCAGAATACCAAACTCTGTGAAAAAGAGAGACAGGTAGTCTAAGGTTCCTGCACTGTTCCTGAAGTCAACCACAGAGACTTGTCAAAGCATGACTCTAGTATAAACAGTGAATGATAACAGTTTGTTTAGCTTGCACCTGGTTTTCAGACACTTCTAACACTTCAGGGGCCCATGTTATATCGGCACCCATTATCTTGCAAGAACCTCCTTTAAACACTTTTGCATGAGAAACAGAAAGGCACCAGTTTACTGACATTTTGCATATACAGGGGGTCCTCGAATTATGATGATTCATGGTTATGACGTTCCTAAACCCAGTTTATTATGGTGTGAAAGTGAAAGTAATAAAATGCTCAGAAAAAGCTTAAACAGAGCAGTGGGTGAATGTCTCCCTCTGGTGGACTGACAGAGGAATAGCCCCAGGGAATTACACACGTAGACGCTTATGTAAGCGGGTTTAGACTTTTGTCAAAATTTGACTTACGATGCATGTTGAGGAACGGAACCCCATCGTAAGCCAAGGACCTCCTGTATATGGAACAGAGACCTGAATTGTTTGAGATGTTACATAGCAGCATGACTCTAGTATAAACATTAAACGATAACAGTTTGTTTTGCTTGCACCTTGCACTTCAGGGGCCCATGTGATATCAGGGGCCCATGTGATATCAGGGCCCATTATCTTGCAAGAGCCTCCTTCAAACACTTTTGCATGAGGAACAGAAAGGCACCAGTTTACTACATGACACATGAAGAGAGTGTGTTGCACTTTGAACATGTACACAGGGTCTGCAGAGTAGGAAAAAAACACACTATGGTCAACAAAGGCCGAGCTAGACCGTGCAGATGTACAACACCACAGCGCACTAGAATCCATAACTTTCTTTTAACACACGAGCCTGAACTCAGCGTATAATCCTTTAGCTCAGTCTGATGAGCTGGAGCAAGGAAGCAGCTCACTCACTCACTGCTGTTTATAGAAGCTCTGAGAAGATCAGTCTAATCAGGAGTCTCGCCAAAACATCTAGTTATTGGCCTTTAGTTTAAAATCACAATGTTCCACCGCTTAAGTTTCACTCCATATAGGAGAACACACACCATACAGCCATAATGTTAAAACCACCTGCCAAATACTGAGTAACAGCTCTGAGTGTGGTGCACTGTGTGTTTTGTCAGAGCAGCATTAACACTTTAGAGCTTTCTTTGGGACTGGCCCGGACAGGCCAGTCTTCACTCCCCACATAGAGTACTGTGCAAAGGTTTTAGCGACATACTGTATGTAAGTCACCATTGGTGTTCTTGTATGAGTTCATTTGTGAGTGTAGACACCTGGGTGCAGAAGGAGGGTGAGCATTCAAAGGAAAGGACATTTTTTTGTCGCGAACTGTTTTTTTTTTCTTTTTGCACTTTGCTAGCATCTGCCACTGCACAGTATTTTATAAAAGAGTTTTTATCAAGAATGGATTGACGCTTTTTATCTGCCAATGAAGGAGCTGAGACAATTGGATTTCTGTGTGTCAGAGTGGTACCTCCCTCACTTAAGCCAGTTGATTTGCTAGTGCCAACACAGACACCTACCCAAATGGTTTAAAACCATTTCCATCAGCATTGAGCGTCTTTCTGCAGCTCAAATGAAAAGTAGCATAAAATGATCAAAAGTTTGATCATTGTAAAAGTCATTGAGATGTTGTGAGCTGGTTAGACGAACAGGTTTGGTTCCAGATCTCCACTCCAGGCCTCCAGCCATTGCATGGATGTGTGAAACTTCAGCAGCTCCTGGTTTAATGGAAGGAAGGACTGATTGAGGCCAAACCAGAGACTTGATGGCAACTACCAGTAACACTGGGCTTCCTTGAGGAGAGGCCTGGAGATGGTGAAGTCAGTGTTTACTGTGTTACTGTTACAATTATACTAATATAAATGTTTTGTTTGAGGAAAAAAGCTTTCAGATATAGTTTTCTCAGGTGTCTAAGACTTTTGCACAGTACTGTAAATCAGTAAATCAGTAAATATACCCGTGACACTGTCAGTGTTCTTCCTTGGAACGCTAACTACTGCACACCTGGAACACCAGCCGTCCAGGTTAGACCATTGTCAAAGTGGCTCAGACTCTTTTGCTCCATCTTCCAGCACAAGAAATGTTCACATGCTGCCATCTCACTGACAAGTGCCATTGTAATGAAATAACTCCATTGACTACATGTACCTGTCAGTGGGGTTAAAGTTATGTTAATGTCATTGGTGTATGAGGTGATTCATGTAATCAATCAGTCAAGAGTGTTTTTCGTTTTCATAGGAAGTTTAAATGGCCTTGACCAGGTGGTTATGAACCTCATCAGGTCTATCAAGTTTACAACAAATAGCCAAGGACCATTAAAAATCAGCATAACGTTTATAGGCATCTGTTTAAAGAAAATGTTCAATTTCCTTCCTTTGATACTGTATTTAGGAGCACATAACCTTTCCTCATTTAACACATGTGATTCAGTTAATGAGACCCTTAGGAGCTTCTTAATAAGGCAATCAGGCTGCAGTTGTATCGGTTAGATGGAATTAGTCAGACACTATTGTTATAGGAAATTTATTGGCCTCAGTCATATTAATCAGCGGTCACTCAGTATGACTGGCTTTTCTGTAGGGTTTTCTACTTGTGGATCGTCAGGTGGCTGTAGAGGCCAGTCCGTGATCCACATATCTTGGTGCAGTGGAAAGTAGAGATGGTGAGTAGTGATGGAGGGGTTTTTTTGGTTCCTTACGGATTTGTCGCTTTATTCTGCGGCATGGTACATTCGTGGTGTACCACACCTTTCTGAACTGCTTTCCTCCAGCAGTGTCTGTCCGTAGCCATCCTCCCAGTTGCTCGACGTTGACCTTTTCCAAATTTGTCTTGATGATGTCACTGAAGCACTTCTTTGACGTGAGCTTTCTGTCCTTCGTTTAGCTGGGAGTACAAAATCTGCTTAGGCAGACGGGTGTTGGACTTGCGGATGACATGGCCTATCCAGTGGACTTGGTGCTGCATTATGGTGGTTGTGATTCTGGGTCCTCCAGAATGCTGATGTTGCTGTGTTTGTCCTCCCAGTTGATCTTTAAGATGTTTTGCAGGGACGTTTGATGGAAATCAAAAGCTCTTAGGTGTCTGCTGTACATGGTCCATGTTTCTGCTCCGTACAGCAGGGAAGGGAAGACTACAGCTTTGTAGATCAGGAGTTTTGTTTGGGCTCTCAGGTCTCTGTCATCGAAGACTCTTGTTCTGAGTCTGGCATAGACTGCACTGGCACAGCTCAGGCGGTGATTAACCTCAAAGTCTACGTCATCTTTGTAGGAGTGCAGGCTGCCAAGGTAGGGGAAACGATCCACATTTTCCAGTGTAGTATTGGGAACTTCAATGGTGCGTTGGGTTAAAGGCTGGTTGGGCAACGCTTGGAGCAGGACCTGTGTCTTCTTGATGTTTAAAGCCAGAGCCAGGGCTCTGAATGTCTTGACAAAGGTATTCAGAATGCCCTGGAGTTCTTCTGGGGAACGTGATACAATAGCATTATCAGCTGCATACTGAAGTTCCATGATAAGGGTGTTTCTGATTTTACCTGTTAAGGTTGAACAGCCTGCCACCTGTTCTATAGGGCATTGGAAGACAGTTCTTGGCCAATAAGGTGGAGTTTGGGTGCAATAAAGATGGCAAACAGAGTGGGTGCAATGATGCAGCCCTGTCATGGAAAAATGATACACCAGCATTATTAAGATAAATGTAAGGTGAGACTTTTTCCATGCTGCCACACTACAATTGAAATGAGGTGTTTAATGTTTTAGATGCTGAATTTTATTAGATACTAAATTCGACATCCTGCATTGCATCACTTAGGATGACAGTAAAAAAAAGAAGCAGTTGTGAAACATGTTTGTTGGAGGGTCCCCATAGATGGAATTTCACAAAATGTGGAAACGTGAAATTTTGTGGCTACTTATTGGCTAGTAAAGTGTTTTTATATTGACATTATTCACTAAAAAATTCACCTTACATCAATTTGTAACCCGTGATTAAAATGGCCCGGGCTCAGGCTCAGGCTGAGTCACCTCCCACCTCACATCACAAATACCTGTCGTTACAGAGATCCGGTTTCCTCTCTTTCTAAGAAAGGGATTTTGAGTGTTAATAAAGTGCGCCCTCTTGTGGAGAATGTTCAGACTGTTGAACATGGCTTTATTCAAACCTCCAAACACTCCGTTTGTCATTCAGATTGCAAACTATTCAATCAGAAATATATTAAATAAGTAATTTCACTTTATTCACAGAGCCGCTGGCCACGCTGGCTGGGGCTTACAACGATGTCACAGGAGAGCGTCTGGACACAGCATGGCAGCAAGGACTGGAGCTGTGGCGGACACATCTGGAGGAACTGCTGCCTGTCATCCTGCACTATCACCACTTGAGGGCACTGTCCTTGACCTCTGTCCACACTATGATCGCTGCACTGGACTTGGTGAGATACCAGCAGTTCATATGATTTGACATCATGCTTTAACTGAACTCCAGCTACACTGTCTAAGCTGTGTGGAAACGTTTTGTGGTGCCATGTTCTGCAGGTGTGCCAGCAGACAGTGCACTGGGCGGAGGCCAGGTTGGCTGCAGCATTAGTGGGGGTCAGGAGGCAGCTAGCCTACACGTACAAGTTCTCCAGAAGGTAGGTTGTCAAAATGGGCTACAACTGTGATTTGTGAAGATTTTTGTTGTTGTTGTTGGCAGAATCATACACTTCATCAATTCACATGAAACCTGGTGTGATTATAGCCACTCATGGCTGATACGGGATAAGAAGTTTCTGTCTCCAGGTGGGCGTGTCCCTTCGTAGTAGCATTGAAATACAGCAGGCAATAGTTTGGCAATCGTATCTCGGAAATTGACAGAATTTGTAAGGCAGGTTGGACTCTAAGAGCTCATTGCGACTTGATTACAGAGTAGCGCCTCAATGCAATGATGAAAAGATACTTTAGCTAAAATGTTAAAAATGTATATAAATATACTTGGAAACTCCTAGTCCACATGGCTCATTCAACAGCATTCAATCAGAATTCAGCAACTGTTATATTTCTTTGTGGCCAATCTGGATTCAGTTTTTTAAGCTCATTGATAAAGGCCTATAGGTGCTAGTTACCCAGGCTAATCACCTTTATAACACTGTAATTCCAGTAGAGAAACTGGGACTAGGAGAAAATGACTTTTATACCACTGGTGTCAAATATTCAGTCACTGTATCAGACTTAAATCTTCACATTTAGAAGGAACTAGTGGTTTAGGAGTAAAACATGCCAAGTATTTCACATGAACAACTATGAAAATAATATTATTCAGTTGCATTTTTTAGCCAACGTACCAACACAGGATGCTGCTGTGGTTAGTGCTGTTGCTTCAAAGCAAGAAAGTCTTGGATTCAATCCCCGCTTTGGCAAATGGTGCTTTTCTGTATAGAGTGTTCAAGCTCTCACCATGTTTTTGTGGTTTTCCTCCGGGTTCTTCGATGTCCTCCCTTTCCAAAGGTTCTAATTTGCCTGGCTGCTCTAAATTGCCCCGCTTTGTTCTTTTTCTGTTTTTTTTAGTAATATTAGTATTTAGAATATTAGTAATAGTGAATATCAGTTGTATCAATTGTCACATCTAGATATTAACTGACAGTAATGAAAACTGAGTTGCTGGAGCACAAGGACATCAAAGCACATTTGTCCCACTTTAAACAAAACTTGTTGTTTGCCTATTATTTTATTAAATTCAGGCTTATGTGCTTATTAACAATGACAGATATAAAAAAAATAAAAACTGTATGTTTGCTTTTCTTCAATTAAAGTGGGCTTATGGGCCCACCAGTTGCTCTTACTGGAATTTGTAAAAGAACACAACACTCCATGTTGATCTGTGATTGGTTATGTGTCTCTGCAGTAACGAGGAAGTGAGACTGAGGCTTCCTCTGCCACAGACTCCCTGGCGAAAGTACTCCTTGCCCGAGGTGATGGAGGTTTCCATGGAGGAGTTCTTGCTTAAGCCCCTTCTGGCCGTTAACTCAGCCAGTCTTACAGCTGAGTTCTACAGGCTAAAGAGAAGACTGATGGACAGTCCATTCAACCGTAAGTCATATGACCTCTCCCTGACCACACATATGTGTTATTCCTTCTCCTATTGCAATGGAAAAGGCCTCACATTGATGCTCCAGAGATTATAACAAATAACATAGGGAAAGCAAAACCATATGTTATTGTTCTCATGGAAAATTGTGATTACATGCTTTTTTATCATGGGTGCCATGAGTACACTGAATACTTACATAAGATTGGATTGTGAAAAAATGTTATAAAACCTTTCTGTTAATTATACCTACCTACCTATATTTTTCATCACAGCTAGAAGGTCCTGGGTTCCCCCCGCATGTCTTTTTGTGTGGAATGTACAAGCTCTCCCGTATTCACATGGATTTTCTCCAGGTTCTCCAGTTTCCTGTCACTGTCCCAAGGCTTGTGGTTTAGGTTGACCGGCTGCTCTAAATTGCCCATATGTGTGTGTGTGTGTGTAAATGGTTGTCACTCTCTGTGCTGTCCAGGGTGAACCAGGGTCCGTATAGCTGGGATAGGCTCCAGCTTCCCAAAACGTGAAATGGATAAAGTGGTTTGGAAAATGGCTGAATTAATATAATTATTATTATACACCATGTTTATATTACCGACATGACGGAAATGCTGTGATATCTTCAATGGTCTGTGGTCTTGTGTTGCACCATGTCACAGTCTTGCGTTTAAAGATAAAGACAAAATGGTATTTTTGACAAAATACCAAAATATAACCAATTGCTAAGTGTGGTCTTTGTTTTTAACTGTACAAAGCTGCAGTGTTTTGGCAGAGAATAAAGTATTTCTGGCTAATTTAGTTTGTAATGGGTCTCCCTCTGCCTCTAGCTAAAGCAAATAGGTTCCTGACTTAACAGCGAGGTCTTATTCCTCATGCTCTTAGGAAGGTTTTTTTTCATCCTGCTGTTTTGGCTCTCAGCTTATTCATGAGAGCTGGTCTCACGTTTCTGGAAAGCTATTTTGGGACAATGCATATTGTAAATAAATAAAATTGAACAGAATAGATGACTGGATGATAAACCGGAACTTCAAGCAAGATAAAAGAGAGATTCAGGAGATCTTTCCTTCCAGCTGCAGTCAGACTGTACAATCAACACCTGCAGCTGACCACACACACACACTCCTCACAGACTGACAACTTCACTTCACTTCACACATGCAACGTTCATGTTCTTATTCATACTCATATTCTCCATGTGCAATATTCATCTGTGCAACATGTGCAAACATTTTCTGTGCAATATTTCTTGTCTCCCTGCACTGTCGACACTTTTGCACTCTTATATTTGCCTTATTTATTTGTGTAAATACTTTGTGTAAAAAAACAATTTTTTGTAATAGTATATTACTTTATTCTATTTTTGCCTTACTTTATCTTACATGTAACTTGTGGGACAATAAAGGTTTATCTTATCTTATCTTATCTTATCTTATCTTATAAGAACTCAGTCTGATGTATCTTGCTCCATGTCTAGATCAAGCATTTGTGGTATCAGATGAATTTGCAGTATCATTTGATGGACAACTGTTGGAGCTCCCAGCTTCCTGCGATCTCATTTTGGCTGCTGATGTCACCAGTTACGCCTTCACAATTGCTCTCAAATCCAGCAGGCCTAACCAGCGCTCTATAGTGGTACAGCTGAAAAATACCACTATTACAATCCACCCTAATGCAAAGGTATGTTTGCACGATATCATGCACTGATATAAGGCCTTGTCCACACGGACGTTCAGTTCTTGGATAAATGAACGCGAACTGAGCGACCTGTTTGTATAGTAGTACCGTTTGACTTCAGTATGACCAGAATGCAATGTTGTGTTTGTACCTGTGGGGGCAGTAATGAGGAATCCCAGGGTAATCCTTTATGGATTTAATGAAAAATAAATAAATTATTAGGAAAAATACATTCTCCACATATTGTGATATTCTATATATATAGTGTTATATAAAACGTCACCATATGTGGAGGATTTTAAAAATAAGCTCCATTAAATTTAGAATCACAGTATAGAATGTTTCTAACTTTATTAGAGCTGAACCTTCACGTCCTTATGTCTACACAGCACGTGAAGAATCATGGGATATATTTGGTACTCCAGAATGGTTACATTAATGACATGTAAACACAATGTAGGCGTTTTCTTTTTGTCAGCAAGCAAATGCGACATGCAACGTTTTTTATGCTGTCTGAACGTGCAGCCAGACAAACGGCAGCTCTCAAAGCCCATGTGGACGGACTGATTCGCTCCAACGTGCAGAAATACTGTGGGTGTTCCCTCTGTGCTCACCTGACACCACGAACATCAGAAAAATGCTTGATTCAGACGCTTGTGTGGACGAGGCCTTAGCATACACAATCATTCACTCATCAGGCACTGAAGTGGAAGGCCTTCACCTTACCACTGGGTAGTTAGAGACTGTAGCCCATTTGATTATGCACAATTTGTATTTTTCTACATGGCCAGCAGGCAAATCTATCCTATAAAGTGGATTTTTTAATAGTGTTAATACCAAATATACTAAATATAAGTTCTCCCTACTCTTCTGTTATCAGGTGGAGATTGACTGCCGCAACGTTCACACACCTTTCAGTAACTCCGATGTTTCTGTAACAAGGGAGCTTAATGTACTTACAGTGTCCAACCGAAGAGGATTGCTGGTGTCATGTGACCCATACCCAAACGTGTGCAGTATAACTCTAGACGGATGGCTACATGGTAAGATGACTGGCCCCTTGGAATTTACTTCAATATCAAAGAACTGTCCAAAAGCAACTTCAGCGTACCACCAGAGAGAGTCTGGGAAGTTCTCTTTTCAGTGTCTTCCCATGATGTAGTAACAAGAGATTCCGAATGTATTTTGCTGTACATTCATTTATTAGAGCTGAATTCCTGGCCTATATTGTCAGAAAACATATCAGTTTTGTAGGTGCAGGTCGCATGGACTTGGCTTTGTATCTCACCCGTGTTTAGCAGTCTGACACATTTCCACAAGGGGGAGCTATTTCTACATAGCTTTTGTGTTTATTGAAAGGGAGGAGCTCCCCTGTCTTTACACTGACCCACTACAAGCTATAGAAGTCCATTACCATATGGAGTTTGTCAGTGTGCTGTGTAATTTTCTCATATAATTCTTTTAAAATACATTCTTAAAGAAAGCCTATGCTGCAGTGGTTTGCCCCTCAGCTGCAGCAATAGCAGTTATTGCCACCATACCACATTATTAGAAGGTACCACCCTCATCTGAGAGTGTTGACATCCTCTTTCGACTTGGTCTTTAACCTTTTTAAACATTGGAGCACTATACCCAAGATGCACTCTCAGAACATTTGTTGTTGGGGTGATAGTGATGTCATGGAGGACAGTACTTGGCCACACAGTGCCATTCTATGAAATTACCTATACTGCATAGGTTAGGAACAGTTGTCATGCACAGTTTAACCCCGCCCTCTACCTTATTCTTTATGTATAGTAAAATGACTGACAGACTTCTACTGATCAGACATTTTTTACACTGTAGTTTGTCTGTGAGCAAGGTGGAGCTAGTATTTAGACTAAATTAAACAGTGAAAAGTTTAATAGTGGGGAAAACAGGAAGATGAATAAATTCACGGCTCAGTTTTATTGAATGTGCTATATTGTCATGTTCAGCGTGAACCACATCAGTCTGTTTTTCCGTGTTTTTTTTTAAACAACCAAGTTTCTTTAGTTTTTTTCTAGCTCACATTCAGTTCTTGACCATTCTTCTTGAGTTGATGTTTACATACAATTTTGTCTTGGTACCACCAGGGATGGCAAGTGGACTTCTTGGCACCAATGACAATGATGCAAGTAACGAGAATCTTTTGCCGAACGGCTCCCAAGCCCAAAGCTTGATTGAATTCACTCACGAATGGCAGGTAGGAGCCTCCTCAGTGAAGAGCACACAGATGTTTAGCACATGAGCCAGAACCGGTGACCATATGGCATTCCACTTTCACAATGCGTTGTTTACAAGACGCAATTACAAGCCATGAGTCATGACTTTTGCTGTAACAATCAGTCTTGGTTTGTTATAGTGTTGTTTTCTTTATATAATCTACCTTCTTTATTGTATTACAAATGAATATGTTAAAAAGCAGTAAAAAGTAAATGGCCCATTTCTAAGCGGTTTGGTAATATTCAAACACCCAGGGAACTGCACAAAGCTATATATCTCGGCATGATGGATTATAAGCCAGAAGTGAGGATTGTCCAATAGGAATGTTGCCTGGCTGTAATCCTTTTGGACGGACTTACCTTTGGGCTTATGTTATCTAATAAAAGTTGTGTTTTTTCCAAATGTAGATTCAAATAATTTTTCCATTGCCCCAGAAATACTCTTAACACACTTTGTTTTTTTTACACTGGAGATAAATAGCATTTCTAAAACATTACTAAATCAGGAGGCAATTAGCTCTGTATGTAAAACAAAAACAACAGTTTTTATTGAAAACATTACAGTAACATTATCCTTTCTTCTTTCCATGCTTTCACTTTTTTTCATCCATAAATTGCCTCAGTGTGAAAAGACTTGACAACATCTAAATGCTAAACTAACATAATCAGGCCATTTGTAATCCTGTTTATCTTATTTAGCCTGTCACAGCCACTCACAGGTCTTCCCACTGCTACGTGTAAACGAAGGAAAGCAGGTCTGGATTGTGAATCAGAGGGCAGAATGTCCATACTTACAAAGAAGTGGGAACACAATACATTCTGCTTATTGATTTCATGGAACTTATTGGAAATGATTGAATAATTAAACCCTAAAAAACTAATAAAAAATGCTTAAATCATCCCCATACTCATTTGTGTAGTTTCTGAACCTTTAATATCACATTGTTGCCTAAAAATAGCTAAATAGCTTCTTCATTTTTTGCCTATTTTGTTCTTTTTAATACATACCAGTGTGAGTCAGTGTGTCAGAAACCACAAATAAGTCATCACATGGTGCTAAACTGGTTTTATTATTTAGTTACAGTGCAAAGCTAAAAAAAAAGCATGCTTTGTCTAGCTATTAGTGAAAACTAATGAAAACTAATGAACTGTTTTTTGGTCAAACCACTGCTTCAGCAGAGAAATCTTGCTTGGTGAAGTACAAAAGTGGCAAAAGTGTGGATTCTAAGTCTAAACAACTCAAGCAGACATCTGCTGAGTCATAGTGGACATGTATGGTATAAAAACTCATGTTTAAGTCATGGCTGTGTCCCTTGCTCCAGGCCAACTCCAGCTGCAGTACTACATCTGGGATCTGCCAGAAATGGACCACAGTGGCTTCATCGTGCAAACTCCTCTTCTCCTCAACCACATCTCCCCTCAGCTCCTGCTTCAGAGTGGTAACTATTAGCGAATCCTACTAATCTAAGTGCACTAGGTGCAATGGTGTTTTAATGGTAGAATATAGCTCCCAGCGCTGTGCCTGGACAAACCCCTCCCCTGCATATTTTAGTGTTTTTTTCTGATCCAACACACTTGACCCAGTTAAAATGGAAATAAGAATTAATATGCAGAGCTGACGTGCTTGTATTTAAGCAAAAAGAATAATGTGCAGAGTATTCCAGGAGCAAGCCTGTACACCTCTGCACAAAATATGTGTCATATATGAATAATATATACACTGAAGGGTGCACAGTCATAATTACTTGGAAGAATGCCTGGAATAGAAAGCTCAAGTTGAAGCAATACTATGGAACATCTACCTCTATACAGATGTACTGTCACATTGTTTTATTAATAACATTGTTGCTACACACTACCAGTGAAAAGTTATAGAACACTCAATTTTTCCAGTGTTTACTGCACTGTGACAGCGAATAACATTTAATGGTCAAGTTAAAAAAAATTACCAAAATAAATAAATACATAAATACATTTAAAAATACTTTACAATTGAATTGAAATGTTTCAATTTTTCACATTTTTCAGGGAATGAAGGGCCTACTTAACTTACAGCTTTCCTGAAGCAGAGGAAATAAATAAGGGCTTCATTGACTGCAAAACATTACTGCAAGAAAGCTGAAATATAAGCTGGAATTTTCATTCCTGAAAAACATGAAAATTCAAAGAAATTCCATCAAATTTTATGGAATTTTTTGTGTATTTTTAACTTTACCATTTTTACCAGTTACTCACTGTAATAGAACTGCTTAAGTGATCAGTAAACATGAAAAAATATGTATATATTCTTCTTTTTCTTCTTTTCTTCTTCTTCTACCTGATTTGTGTCCACTAACGCAGTCCAACTCCCTACAGTTTGTTTCTGCTTCTGCGCTATTTTTTGTCCCTGAATGGTGAACAATGATCTAATATCAGAATGATACAAATACAAATAACCCCCATAACAACAGTGACACTATAGCAGCAACATAGCAGCACCTTAACCTGGAACACCATAGCAGTGACCCAGCAGTGCACCCATAACCACAAAAGATACCACAGCAACTGGACAGCAGCACTATAGCAACCATTTGGAACACAATAGAAACCACAGAACATCACCTTAGTCAACCCTAGCAACTACCAGAAATGCCATAGCAACCAAGGAATTCCTTAAGCCAAGATTACTTTTCTTAATTGAATTATTATTATAGTTTTTGTTAATTACCATTTTAGGGTGTATTGTGTTATTCTGGTTTTTAGCATTTTTAACATGTTTTCTGTCATTTTTTTAGATAATCCCTGAGCAATTCCTTGCCATGTGTGAAAGGCACATGTGTGACACTGCAGATATGTCCAGAAGTACCCTATGCAAGCTGGCTTCGGCCTATGTCCACCTGTGCCAAAGAAACTACATTCCTCTGGAGTTGCCCATACAGTGTGGTTAGTATCTTCCTTGTTAAATTTATAGCACATATTTGAATCTCACTTTATTAGAAAACACTACATTATGTTTTCAGCTCCACCTGTCTTTGTGTGCACTTACAGACTGGGGCCCGGTGCTGGGTAATGCAGTAATTATAATTCATTACAGTAATGACTTTTTCCTGTATCACATTGCAGTTTCCATTCTTGCAATTACAATACAGATACTGACTAAGTTACAAGGTGGAAATGATAAAGGTAAAGGCTTCCTCTTTTACCATAGATGCTAAGAAAAAGGTTTGATTGCAGACTGTAGGAAATGTTCCATTCCTTACATTTTTAAAAGGAGTTTACAATGAGTTACACAAGTTAACAGAAGGGGAAATCCAGAAAGAGTGGGAGAAAGAGGGCATAGAATGAGAAAGAGGAAGAAAGTCTGTTGTAAATATGTCAGAAATATATCAATATATTAGGATAAATGCAAAAAACAGTGTAAAGAATGAGGATGAACTGTGAACAATGGTTTATGTGTGAGCTGGTTAGAAGAAGGTTCCAGATTCCTCCTCATTGTTACCAGCCATTGCATACAGTACATGCGTGAAGCTTCACCAGCAGCAACTGATTTAATTTAATTACTTTTTTTCTCATTTGTTTCTAAATTTCTTTGGATCTCAGCATGATGTCTAGCTTTTGAGGATCTTTTGGTCTACTACTTCTTATTTAAGTGATTTCTTGATTAAGAACAGGTATGGCAGTAATCAGGTAGGAGATATTGAACTCAGTTGTGATGTGCCACTGGTACATTATGTTTTAACAGGGGGGGCGCAATCACTTCGTCTCCCAGGGCTATGTAAATTTGGATTTCTTTCTCCCTTTTTTTTCTCCCACGCGTTTTGTGTTTTCTTGTTCTGTCTTTTTCTAATATTTAAATTTGTTTGATGAAACATTTAACTGTGACAAACATGGAAGACAAAAAAAGAAATCAGGAAGGGGGCAAACAATTTTTTACACCAAAGTATCCCAAAAGTCACTATACACTTATAATAAATTCCTAAAAATTAAGAAACGAGTTTATTCATATTTTTAGAATATTTTTTGCAGTTCTTTCCTCAAGATGTTCAGTGGCATAGCTCTTGCTTTTGATACAGACCCACAAAAATTCAGATGTGAGGTCAAATGTCATAGATGCTTCAAAATTTTGGAGATGCCTGCATTGGAAAATGGCATTGGAAGGTGATGGCAAGCCTAGCAATGTAATTTGCTAACTCAATTTCTTGTGTAATTTTTAGGAATTTATTAAAAGTGTATAGTGACTTTTAGGACTCCCTTTATATACAGTACTGTGCAAAAGTCTTGAGAAGCACCTGAGAAAAGTTGCTTAGCTGGGCTGTAAGGTTTTTTCTTAATATTAGTATCAATACACATAAAATTAATACAGTTTATGTTTGTTAAAGCTCTTTTTGTGGAAGCACAGTATTACTGGTAGTAAAAATCAAATACTTTGGTTTAGGGTCAATCAGTCATTCATTAGATTAAATAGAAATAGTGTGAAGCCTCGTATCGCAGTGACCCTGGTGTGTAATGGAGACCATTAATGGAGAGTGGTCTATTAGGTTGAGGACGACCAACACTAATTATGCACCAGTAACAGTCTGTAAGTGTACATCAGAAAAGTGGAGCTACAAGGTAAAAGTTTCTAATTGGCCACTGAGAGTAAATATCCCATGTGTATTAATTTGCGGTTGTTTTCTTTTATTTCCAGCATAAGGGCGCTCGTCCCAGCTGAGCATGCGTCCACCGCTGAGTTGTGTCATAAGTATTGCATGTACCTCACTCAGATTTCTTGGGTACTTTGTAAATGTCACTTATTCATGGATTTAAAAAAAAAAAACATTTTGTTTTCAGCTTATGTCTGATTTTAAAATTCTTCTATGCTTAATGTACTTCCTGTTTAGGTAAAATCTCAAGAGCTAACACCTATTACTTTAAAAGTACTGTCAGGTTTCTAACTTAGACTTGGGACGGGGGGAGCAGTCCATAGGAATTAATATAATTTTATGCCGATGATAAAATCAGCCCAGTTCATTTTTTTCAACAACCTGAAAGAATATCCTTCCCAATCTGTGGGCCTGGGTTGAGGCCAGTAAAAAAAACATTAAAGGGAAATGTAGTGAGCAAGATTCATGACTCAGTTTGATGTCCTGTGATCTTGAGTGTGGAGACTGTTAGCTTTTATTCTAATCAGCTCGTAACAACTTCTTCTAAGTGGGTGCATTAAAAAGGCTTCTGAGCTAGCGCAGGAAATCTAGTGTAAAACTGCAAATATATCATGTTCCTCTTAGTCAGTTCACTTTTCTTACACTGTCATAGCATTTTTTATGTGTAAATGGTGATTTGTTTGAAATGTAAGATATTAATGTCCATTATTTTAAATAGTAACAAGGTAATAGAGTGAGCAACAAATAAAAAATGGAAAGTAAAAGTGAGTGGGGGAAAACAAAAGCCAAAGGTTTATTGCATATTTTTTGTCTTGTGCTGCGCAGTGCAATAAAATGATTTGTAAAAGGATTTTTTGGCAATTCTTCAAAAAGGGAGACAGGTCGGTGTGGGGGTTGTAGGGGGAGGGTCCCAAATGTCTAAGCATTATCCCTATGATCCAAGTTCAATCGCTGGTGATGGGACACTTCATCAATACCATTAAAGCTAGAGGTGCATGACCCTAGTTCATTAAGGCTCATGTCCAGCAGCGCCACCTAGTGAATGCAGTAATCAATGCAGTAATCTAGCATATCGACTGAAACAATAATGTAGAATATAATATACTGTATGCAAAAGTTTGGGCACCCTGATAATAGATTTTGTTGATTTTGTAATTGAAAAGATGTTAACATAGTCTCTTTAGGACCCACGATATTTTCAGCAAACATTGATGCATAGTTACAATTCTTGTACTTGGGATTTTCTCCCATTCTTCATGCAAAAAGCTTCTAGTTCTGTAAAATTCTTTGGTCATCTTGCATGCACAGCTCTTTTCAATGATGTTTAAATCAGGGGACTGTGATTGTCAATCCTAAACCTTCAGCTTGCGTCTCTTGAGGTCGTCCATGGTGGATTGCAAGGTATGTTTAGGATCATTGTCTTGTTGTAGGCAGCAAAACCCCAAAGCATGATAGATCCACCAAGGTGTTCTTTTTCTGCTCCCTTTTTCTCCAAACATGTCTTTGCTGATTTTGGCCAAATAATCTATTTTACCTTCATCAGCCCACAGCACTTGTTTCCAAAATGCATCAGGCTTCTGTAGATGTTGCATACTTCTGATGTTGGATTTTATGATGAGGATGCAGGTAAGGTTTTCTTCCGCTGACTCTTCCATGAAGGACTTGTGGAAATGTTGCCCCACCACTCCCGAGTCTGCTAAATCTTCCTGCAAGTTTTTTGCAGTTAAATGGTGATTTTGATTTGGCATCAATAAGTCTTACACAGTTGCTTAGAAGAACCCATGGTTGTTGAGTGTCCATAAGTGTATGCACAAGGTGTGAAGAGTCAGAGTATTTGTAAAGCTTTGAAATTAGCACCAGCTGACATTTACTTATGACAACTGTTGCCGTGCATCAGATCTAATGAGCTGATTAAAGAATCTGAGACTTTGGAACTCTTCGGGTGCCCAGACTTTTCCACAGTGCCATAATAATGTTTTTATTTTTATGTTTGTTCAATTTATGGCATAAAAAGTAACTGTGCATGTTTGCTGGAAATATTGTGTATTTGTTTTCCATGTCCTAGAGAGATTGTGTTAAAAAAAAATTCTATTACAAAATCACCAAAATTTGTTATCACATTTTTGCATAAGACTGTATATACAAATAAAACAGACACAAAATTATTTATAAATGAACTTACACGTTATCTATATTACCCCTTTTATAAACATTCTATATTCACCTTTACCCACCACTGCCTGATTTGGTTTTGGAGTTTCTGTGATGGAAAAAACATCTGCACTTAACTACCATGTGCACAGCCTGCTGAAAGCTGGAGGTCACACTTCGTAAAACCCTGAATTAGCACAGGTATGCTCTGATTACACTCTAACACATATTTAAACAGCCTTGCATGGATTATGATTTTCCAACTGGGAAGTGTTTCACAGAGATATACTGACTTACCATTAAAAATCGATTTTCTGCTCTTTTTCAAGTCAGTGCCAGACCTCTGCTTTTTTCCTGAAGGTATGCAAACTTCTTACATAAGGTCAGCGTGAAAAATGGTTGGAGACTGTTACTTTTTACTTGTCCTCAAGGCACAAAGATGACCTCTTCTGAACCTATGGACTAGAGGTCCCTCTTTAAAACTGGACACACCAAAATCATCAGCTCGGTCATTGCAGGGACCAGTACAACGTATCCCAATACAAGCCCCTTAATTAGAATACAAGGCCAACAGACTGCACATGTGTATCTCTATCGCTCCCATGCTATCGAGCCGCGGTGTGACACACAGTTGTATTTCTGAAACCACCTGATTAAGTTTATTTTAGATTCCTTATAATTAAACCTACTGACATTTAAGACTCTGATTGGCTGATTGGTTCTGATTGGCTATCTCAGTGTAAATCTGAAACACTTTTTATCACTGTGAATGGTCAGAGCTAAACTGCAGTAAGTGGAATGTACATATATATGTTAATGCTGCGTTCACAGATCCACATTCTTGCATTGTAAGCCAATAGGGTCCATAAAGAGCACCTGTTTAATTCGATCGCCTTGAGGCCGCGAAGCATTTACAGGCAGATTTTTTTCTTCAGCATAGATTTAAGAATTATACTTTCCCAAAGTGCAACTTGAACCATTGTAGTCCAAGGCCTTGTCCACATGTACACTGTATTTTAAACAGTTCTCTCTATGGATTGTAAATCAAAACTCCTTGCAGTGTGTAGAAACTGGAACTTGTGTTGTCTTGTAAATGTTTATGCTTGTCAGAAAGTGCTGCATTATCTCCTTTGTTTATCACTGTAATGTGTGATGTTGTTCTCCTTTTCTGAGAACTTGAGGTAATTTTGTGTATTGGTGGGCATGGCCAAAACTAGCTAGCTAAACTTTTTGCTAACAGGGCCTTCTACATGTTTATACATAAATGTACAGTTCCTCTCCCAGGCTACTGAGAAACTGAGGTGTCAAAAAGTGTCATAGAGGTCCCATAACCTGAGCTGTAATTAGTTGAATTGGTTGAACCTCCCTTTTGTCTGCTTGGCCTATCTGTAGCCCATGGCCTCACGAAATGCACTAGTAAAGCTGATGTGTATGTGGGTTCACTCAACTATCAGGTCAAAATCAAATGCAATTTACAGGAAAGAAAGTTTTAAACTCACTGCCATTGCTGGTTTTGGATGAAACCTTTGTTAGCTGATAAGAACTAGTAATTACCTACTTTCAGGTTTCTGATGGACCAAGAAGACTTTACGGTCAGGGTTATATCGCTGCTTGATGGTTTGACACTCAAGTCTGCTTAACGGCAACGAGTTTGTTTTTATCAAACAGTGCTAATGTGGAGAAGATAACTCTTAATACTCATGAAATTGTGGACTAGGCCCAAGTCAGCAGTGTGTCCACAGGAGTTTTTGCTCTCCACATAGCAACCAATTAAGCCATTATGAAGGAATGTGTCCAATACCTGGGAGGTGGCTGGGGTGGGGTCAAGTTGAAAAGGAACCCAAAGAAGAGGCTTTCCTTACAAGCTTTTATTAAAAATGAAAAAAAAGAAATTACAAAAGAAATAAGACTTCATTCTACTGAGCTTCAGTCAATATGACCTGACGTGATGACCTGGGTATGATTATAACAATGGCTGCGAGGCATTTGTCAGCCTCCTCTTGTCTTGCACAACATTCATATTTCTAAAGGAATGAAAAGGCCTGAGTCTGAACACCATGTCCTGAAAAAACTACCAATAAAGTCTCAGCTTGGACTGTCCTGCCTTTCCTCAGAAAACAACAAAGCTATCCAGGCATCACTGGCAAAGCACTAGATCCTACGTCCTCCAAGCGTTTTGTTTTTTTACTACGGCCCTGGGGCTGGTGCATCATTGAGATCATGGGAACGGTCAGAAACACCAATGATACCATATAAAGCATTGGCCTCAGACTCCTGTCCTGGACAGCTAGTGTCCAGCACAGTTTTTGGTGATCTCCCTCATGAAACACACCTGGTTCGACTCACCTGTTGATTGCCAGGTGTAGTGAGTGTCTGAGGGGAATAAACAAACCGTGCTGGACACCAGTCCTCCAGGACTGAGGATCTCAGGAGTTATGTTTACTATGGCACATTTGACAGTGGGGTAATCAGCATAATGCTATGTGACCTGGAGTTCATACATACTATGCATGCAAGGTACACCAAAACTAATATAAACACTATATTATCTCAAATATGAAATCTGATCTGTTTTTGTGCCATTTAGCTTGTCCAGGAATTTCAGTGCATGTGTGGATGTGGGTCTGCTCACATGTGTTAGTAATCTGTACAGACATCGTGCATGTGGTGTGTATGCAATTCGAGATGTGAGGAAAGTTGTTGAATGTTCCAGCCATCAGATGAAAATGCATCAGAGGAAAGTCACTGATGCACTGATTCTGGAATGTCAGAATCAATCATATGTAATAATATAATACAGTATGGGTTCTGTTTTAGGCCAAAATAACATTCTTTTAGGCCTAAAACCAAAAATTAACTGTTTATTCTGTGTATTCCACTGTGTAATGAATTTTTGCCACCAAAATAATCAGATTATTTCACAAAGAAAGGTAACTGTGAGGTCCAGAAACATGTTAGGTCTTTTTGGGGCAGGCTCCCAGCCTCCAGCAGTGGCAGATGGTGTTAAATAGTCGACAGTGGCAGAAGGAGCAAGGCTCGCAGCAGGGGGTGCGTCCAGAGCAGCTCTCCATCAGTCCAGCACAGCGGCGCACCGGAGCAGATGCTGCACCTGCTGGATTGGGCTTGGGTCTCTACGACAAACATGGGACAACAGATTAGACAGGAAATCTCCACCCAACATGAAGTAGGTCACTATCATTCCACCAAAACAGCTCTGACTGACGAGTCCTTTTCTACCCTTTTCTGTAAAGCTGCTTTGTGACAACGTCAGTTGTAAAACGCGCTCTATAAATAAATTTGACTTGACTTGACTTGACCATTTGTACTAATATTTTGTGCAGCAGGAGCTCCTCTGTTGGATCGAACTAGCCTTCGCTCTGCATATGCATCAATGAGCTTTGAGTGCCCATGACTGTGTCAGTGGTTCACTGGTTCTCCTTTCTTAGATCACTTTTAATAGGTACTAACTACTACAGAAGTGGAACATCAGTAGAAGTAGTAGTAACAGTAGTAGTAACAGCAGCAATAGTAGTACTAGCAGTCGTAGTAGTAATAGTAGTAGTAGTAGCAGCAGCAGTAGTAGCAGTAGTAGTAGTGACAGTAGTACTAGCAGCAGCAGTAGTAGTACT
>JBBIGC010065990.1:0-10874 GCA_037576955.1 Lepidarchus adonis
CCCGAAACCCACCCATGGACCAGTCCACCCGAAACCCACCCATGGACCAGTCCACCCGAAACCCACCCATGGACCAGCCCACCCGAAACCCACCCATGGACCAGTCCACCCGAAACCCACCCATGGACCAGTCCACCCGAAACCCACCCATGGACCAGTCCACCCGAAACCCACCGTTAGACCAGCCCACCGACCCAGGACTATTAGCGCCCTTTGTGATGCTAACAGCTTAGGGAGAGCGACTGGAATGTGGCTCAGAAACGCTCCCCTCCCCCATAAGAGTTCAGAAGGAGACGCACTCTGGACTGAAGAGAGAGTTCAGAGCGCGAGATGCAGATCAACGATGAGTGCACGACACTCATGAAGTCTCTCTCTCTCTCTCTCTGTCTCTCTCTCTCTCTCTCTCTCTCTCTCTCTCACACACACACACCTTATTTAATATAAATAAAATAATAATAAAAATGAAATTATATGTTAAAGAAGGAGAAATCTGACTTAGTGTGACTTTCAGCTTTGATGGAATTGGAATGGGAAGATAACTAGCTCAGCTTTTTGCAGCTTCTGTGTGCAGCACTGTAGCGCAACTTATAATGATTTAAAATCAGTGAAGGTCAAAATGAAATACTGATTCAGAAAATTGGCAAAATGCCTAATACGCTCCTCCCCAATAACAGGCCTGGACGATAATCGGGTCGACCCTTATTATGAACGCTGAGAACCCTGTGTGCTGCCAACGTGACTTTTGTCTGGGATTACTGACAAGCCCAACCTCCCCCAACCACAAAAATCTCCATTTAACTCCTGCACACACTCTTACATACACTCTCCCACGAATACTAGCATACACACTTGCACAGACATGCTCACAGACACACACACACTGTATCTTTATCTGGTACTTCCTTTGCCATGGCCAATAGCAGTCTAAACCCCTTTATTTCTCAGCAGGAGTAATTACTTTCACCTTTGTCCTCTTCTTCTGCATGATTGGAAGCAGCTGGTGTACACACACACACACACACACACACACACTGTGGTGTTTGTATAAGCTAAACTGTACTTTCCCCTTGGTCAGAAAGTACAGTTTAGCCTTTTACTGTGGTAAACTGCTCTGTATTACACTCTCGAATTTCTCGAGCATGTTCACTGTGTTTGTGTTGGTTCTTTACACACACACACACACACACACACACACACCTCTAGCCGCTCATTATGGCTGATCTAGTTCCAACCTTAATTAACCTGGTCCGCCTCAGCTGTCAGTCATTCCGAGTGGTCCGCTGAGTGTGAGTCGTAATTAAAAGACAGAAACTGAGACCGAGCACAGGACTCTTCTATTCCTCTGATTTAACAAAGCACTCTTTCATATTTCATCACCTGTGCAAAACATGGGAGATGTTTTAAAGAAAGAACTAAGCAGTGAACAGTATAATAAAGCTGTAATGCTACAAAACACTCCCTGAAAAGGTTTTCAATTAAAAGTAGACTTTTTAAAAAAAACCTATTTCCAACAATGCTTGATAAGTTCATTAAGATGTTCAGTCTGCTGTTGTTGCTGTACTTGCTCTGCAGGTGATAAATGGCGAGGCTTGTGAGAAGTTAAGAGAGAGAGTGAGATACAGAAGGAGGGAGGGAGGAGTCAAAGAGAGATGAACAGAGATCAGGAAGTGTCCTGCTGAAAGTATCCAACAAATCTGTCACTACAGCTACCGTGTTTTCACTGCAGCATTAAATCGGCTTTTCACTCAGTTTCCTCTACAATAGCAGCTTCACAGTCGTTTCGTTTTGGTCCAGTGCCAGAATGTGAGAACGTTCTTATCTCCCATATGTTTTTCATCATCTTAAATTCCGGTCTAAACTCAAAAAAGGGCAATAATGAGCACAGCTATGGTATGTCTGATGACAACACTATAGCTTAAACTAAAGAACTAAAAACAAAAAGTATCTCATTGTTTATTCCATATTTAACACACATCTGATTATTGCCTCAGTTAAATATATTCAATTAAACAAAATAAGGATAAAAAGATGGTTCCCTTAATACTTTTTACACCTTTTGCTGCAAACATCTCAGAAAGTGATGTAACTTGACCTTGGAGTTCAGCATGGATGCTTTTGGATGGTTTGACTCTTTTCTACCATCTGCACTCAGATCTTTCTGATCAACATGGGCTTTCCCCTTGTGTCCATGTATTAGGAGGACAAGAACTTTATACCTTTTAATAATACTGGCAACTGAGATTCCAGGAACATGACGCTGCTTGGAGATTTTCTTATAACCTTTACTTCTTTCTGAGCTCCACACACAGCTCTCTCCTTCACTCTCTCCATGTTCACACAATGAAACCGAACTTCACAGAAGCCTGTTTTCTCTCTTTCAATAGGCTGAATGGCTGATGAAAAGCTTGAAGGCACCTGTGCTGCTAATTAAGGTTGAACACTTTGAAACATGACTATAATGAATGGATTACTAGTGGTATAAATACATATGTCCATACTATTTTAGCAAATCATTCTAAAATGAACAAATAATTTACGCTAGCACATACTAAAGACATATGGGTGTAAATTACACAGTTTTAACTCAGTACTTTTTCAGGAGAAATGAAGCGTTTAGCTGGTGCCAACAAATTTGCCCTTGTCTGTAGTATTTATAGATACTACTTTTAAAGTAAACGGGCAGTTTTCCATATCACACCTGCCTGAAATGAACCCTTTAGACTGACACTCATATGTTTCTTCTTGAGAGCCTTTTATCCTCCAATGGGACCCTCCCACTGAGAATGAAAACACTATTGGTTGATTCCTTTGCACTTTCTATCTTGTGTGTTTGCTAATCTGTTGTGTTGGGTCTTCAGCTGTGTAAGAGTTTGCTTGGTTGTGTCCTTCCAGATCCCACTGTAAAGTAATTGTGATTGGATAGCGTGCCCAACACCACCCCTGGAACACTCCATAACCGCGGTCCCCAACCTTTTTTGCACCACGGACCGGTTTAATGTCAGACAATATTTTCACGGACTGTGGATAAGTATAACAAAATAAAATGATACGACCATCACAAAAACTGTGGTATTTTGTAAATATAATAATAAACGTGAATCCACTATGTGATTATGTAACTTTATTAGCAGCGTCCTCCTGAAATGCGGCAATAATGTCCTCTTCTCTGCCCCTAATGCGCTCTGGTCGATATGGTAACACGTAAACGTTCCTTTTAAAATAAGTTTTCAGTGCTGTTGTGGTGATCTCAGGGTTTTCTGCCATGACTTTCATCCAGAATACCGGCAAAGTTGAGTCTCTAACACACTTAGATGCTACGGACTGAGAATTATTTTTTTAGGTAGTAATTTTTTGTACAGCCCGGTACAAAATGCTCCACGGCCCGGTACCGGTCCGTGGACGGTTGTTGGGGACCACTGCTCCATAAGACCTGCTGTTTTGTAGATGCTCTACCTCGGATATTTCTGCTCGCCCATTTTCCTGCTTCATCATCACTCATGACACGTCCCATTATAATGAAATAACTAGTCAGTGTTCATGTGTCCTGTCAGTGGTGTTAATGTTCTGGCTGACTGTTCTCTAGATGTAGGTGTTGAAGACAAACTCTTTAGTGTGATAACCACTTGTACAGGGGCTGAACAGCTCTATTATGGTTACCTCTCTTCTTCCTCTTGTTTTCTGTGGTTTAAGTCCTTAAAAATGTACGACACACACACACACAGATAATGACAGCCTGGTTTTACTCTCTTCTTCCAGCATTCCTCGTTCTCCTTTGTCCTCTGCTATGTGTGTATGAGCCTGTGTCAGGCTCATTACTGTGCTGGCAGTGTCACTTCCTCACTCAAAGGAAATGTGTTTGGAACTTGTTTACAATGGCTACTAGCATGCAGCGCACTGATATGAAGCTCGTGATCGTATACAGCCCATCCCCACAACCCGGCCCCTCGTTTGCGGAGAGTCATAAAGAAAAATTACTTTCTTTGATTTCTAAGACCATTGTGTGTGTGGGCAGTGATTTATTATTTATTGGCCTCGTTAGACAGTTGGAGCATTATTAATGCGTTATTCAGAGTCGCAGCGTCGCTGTGACTGAAGTCCTCATAGCATTGAGGGGCTGGAGGCTGTTGGATGTAAGTGTGGGTACGGTTTATTAGCACTTGTCCTCAAAACGTAATTGTCGACTAGCTGGCAGTGTAATGAGAAGGAGCTTCCAGAAAGTAGATAATAAACCGGGCAAACGCTAAACACCACCAGAATCAACTGGAAAATTAAAAACTATAAAACTAAAAAATAGAGTCCATTTAATAAGAGACTAGAAACATGAAGGTGAACGGAAAAATAACCTGCCATCATGTTTGTGGTTTCATTGGCAGGACGTTTAAGAACATTCCATGAGTTATGATGACTTTCTCTTTCTCTTTTCTGTCCAGATGCACAATAAAGGGAAATTCCACTGACTTTTCACAACTGCATAATAATGAAATGAGTAAGATATTTAAAAAGACAGAAACTACAGAAATGTTCACAGTGGCGGTGCTGAGAACCAGATGAACCAGGTAATATGGTTATGAATATGCTGCTCAATGGCAGAGATGCTATTTTGAGATTGATCATTCATGGCAGAGAGAAATCTTCTCCACTAAACTTTATTTTAACCATTTTACAATGATTGGCGTTCCATGTAAGATTTTAATTTTTTTTATTTAAGAAGTGTAAAGGTAAGTTTAGGTTCCTGTTAGTAGATTAGCATTAGCATTAGCTCTGGTTCCTATTACCTCCACTATAAAGAAATTTGAGTAGGTTTCACCATTGAGAACCAGTTTCTATCCAAATGAACCATTTTAAACCCACTCTGAAGGACTGTTTGCTTTTTAGTGATTTAGTGTAGATACTTAAACCCCCCATTAATTCACTGGAGCCAATCCGATCGAGCCATTAAAGGCCACTAGCTATATGTAAGCCCATGATTAACATGACTGGCAATCCTCTTCCTTATGCTAATTCACTGATTACAGTGGATATTTCTTTTTTCACTGTTAAAGTGCCAGGGCAGCTGAATTGCCGAAATTCCTCTACAGTGTAACATTTTTTTCCCTGAATTGAATTTATTCTGGGCATCTGGCCAGGTCCTGGAAGGCACTGACTGTACGGCAGTGATAAGAGAAAAGCTTTGAGGTTACAATTTGTTATTGTTAGAGGAGTGCCCTCTCTTCTGCCTTTGAAGTGGTCCAGGTGAAATGTTTTATGTGGACTCTCAGATGGATTTACTAGATGGAGGCACTGCTGTCAAAACTCTTGTTGCAGCAGCTTTTCTTGCAGATTAGGAGGTTCATGCACGTGTGAGGTTTTCTAGTGTGCAAGTCGCTTTGGTGAAGGCTCACAGTGCACAGGGATGCTGTTCGGATGGGCACAGAAGGGCGTTTGTGTGTCCAGTGTGTGAAGAACGTTTTCCCGGAGTCGAAAGGAGATGTCTCCTTGTAAAGGTCACATGACTTATAATTTCTCTCCCAAACTCAAAGCAACTATCAAAACATCATAAATGCTTTGTGTATGTGGTTTGTTTTTAATAATAATAATAAGTTATATTTATATAGCGCCTTTCATAAACCCAAGGTCGCTTTACAATGAACACACACACACATGGGGGGGAAGGGGGACAAAAAACAAACAAAAAACACCCCCCCAAAAAAACCACACACAAAAAAACCAATTGTAATAATAAAAATAATGCAGTTGCATTGCAGTTTCTTCATTGTAAGTGCTGTGTGCATGTGAGTAATTCCCATAAGACTGTGAACCCAAGTGGTAGCAAAACCAACACAATTGAATCTCTCAATCTGGTTTTCTAATTCATGTTCACAGTTATGTATCCGCCATGACCAGGTTGTTGAATCCATGTCACATGTATGGAATGGCTGTATTTTCTATAAAGATCTTTATTAACAGAGGCATGATGGGATCGTGGACATTTTGCTAAAACAATTATCGCTTATATTTTCACCCTCAGCAATAGTGAATATAAATCATGTTGTTAAAGCCCAGATGTTTGCTATGCGTGGTGATCTGACTGTGTTTCCTGCTGTAAATGCCACTAGACCTGATCTATTGTTTTTGCATTCTCTTCATTGTAAGTGACTTGTGCATGTGAGTAATTCGCATAAGACTGAACCAGCAGAAGCGTATCACTGCCCTTTGACTGCACTTACTCAACAAGTGTTAACAAAACCTCCTTCTGCTTCTAATCTCACACTGCTGCACTTTGTACCAGACCCAGCTTCTCACAATCAGCCCATTTTGTGTTTAGTATGAGTGCAGTTTACAGTTGGGGTGGGCAATTTGACAATTTCCCGATACGATATCACAAAGGCATTTTCTTGATACATGATATAATGTTCTATATGTTTATTATACGTCTGACGTCTTTGTATAAAAATCACACACGTAACACAATTGAGCTTCAATACTTGCTGAGTCATTCGGACATAAAACGTGTAGTTCTATAGAAACAAAAATCAGCTGTCCACAGTAGTGATGATAGGAGCCAGAAATCCAAAGCATTTAATGCAAAGTGCCTGGTGGTATTAACATCTTCTGAGACAATTTTGTTCTTCACTGTCTGTGGTCCATGTTCAGACCATAATACCAAACACAGTGACTTCTTTTCCACCTGTAAATAATCAGACTGACTGATTACACCTGTGATGCTAATTACAGGACACACCTTAGTTTACTTGTCCCTCTAATCAAATTATATTCAGTCTTTTCTAGGGACACCATCATTTTTGTCCAGGGCAGTCTTATTAGTTGTTTTTTTAGTTTGTTTTTTTAGAATAATTCTGTTGGAACACAATTCAAAACCAATGTCTAATATTTATTTGTTAATTCTCAGTAAATTGTTTTGTAAAATGTATTAATCCTTTTGTTAGTTTTATGTTATTTTACTGACCATTGTGGGGTTTTTTTTTCTGTAATGGAAGGGTACCAACAATTTTGTCCATGTGTACTTTAACCCTTTAACCCTTGGTTCCTATCATCACTACTGTAAAGAAAACATTTCTCCTTCAATGTAAAAAATACATTGTTTTGTTAATTCAACTGTTAAGAAACTTAGAAATTCACTGAAACTTCTCCTTGGACAGCTTTGCCATATTGCTAGTAAAGCAAATGTAAAGTTTCACTTTACGCTCAGTTATAAGGGCATATGTTCTGATATGAAACAACCAAACACATACTCACTAATCAATAGGGTTTAAAGAATAGGAATGTTTTATAACTAATGGTAATTTTAAGAAGCTGAAAAAAATACCTTCAGTACATATAGTTTATCTTACATTTATATTTTAATAACTTTAAAGTTATTTAGTTATTTAATTGTTATATATTGTCAAATATGAATATATAATTTAACGTTTCAAGCTCTCATTCTTTATTAATTAACATTGCTCCTGTTTCTTTGTGGTTTTGGCATTTTAATTAGCTTTAAGTATCATAGATGCAGCGGAATGTATGAAGCCGGTTACAAAACTACATTCAGCTACATTCATATTGCAAGCCTTTATTACTCAGCACGTGGAGTAAAGGTTTGATATTTGTTTGTTTGATTTTTTTGGTCTGTTTTTCCAGATCTAGTCTTTCTACTTAATGATACAGAATTTGTGAGTAAGTGATGCATATCTTCCTGTTTTCTGAACCCGAAACTGCCCGTAAGCGCACATCCCCTTAGTAACAACACAACTGCAGCTTCATATCATAGGGAGCACAAGATGATTCAAATGCAAATATTATACAATAATTATTTCAACCTTGAATAGTCACAAGAAATATATTGGAAATGTTTATTTTCATGAATAAACATGTTTTGTTGATTTATAAAAGAACTACAATAATAGTTTATTTAAAGAAAATTATATTAAGTTATATTAAATAGGAAAGGAAAATGCCATTAATTATTAATTATTATCACGTATTATCATCAAATATTTATAACATGATCTGTATAAACTCTGAAAGGATTTTACTTGTAATGTCTTGAGGTTCTGACATCACAAGCGTCTTGAGAGCAGTACGTTTGTTTGCTTTGTTTGTTGTTTGTCTTTCTAAGCTAAGCCAACTCTTTAGATCCAGAACAAGCCTGTTAACTCACTCACTCACTTAGTACTCATTTAATGCTCACTCCCTCAAGCTCACTTAACACTCACTCACTCACTTAATACTCACTCACTCAGGCTCACTTAATTACTCACCTACTCAAACTCACTTAATTACTCACCTACTCAAACTCACTTAATTACTCACCTACTCACTCACTTAATTACTCACCTACTCAAACTCACTTAATTACTCACCTACTCACTCACTTAATTACTCACCTACTCACTCACTTAATTACGCACTCACTCAAGCTCACTTAATATGCACTCACTCAAGCTCACTTAATATGCACTTACTCAGGCTCACTTAATACGCACTTACTCAGGCTCACTTAATTACTCACCTACTCACTCACTTAATTACGCACTCAAGCTCACTTAATATGCACTTACTCAGGCTCACTTAATACGCACTTACTCAGGCTCACTTAATTACTCACCTACTCACTCACTTAATTACGCACTCACTCAAGCTCACTTAATATGCACTTACTCAGGCTCACTTAATTACTCACCTACTCACTCACTTAATTACTCACCTACTCAAACTCACTTAATTACTCACTCACTCAGGCTCACTTAATACTCACTCACTCAGGCTCACTTAATACTCACTCACTCAGGTTCACTTAATACTCACTCAAGCTCACTAAATACTCACTCACTCAGGCTCACTTAATACTCACTCACTCAGGCTCACTTAATACGCACTCACTTAGGCTCACTTAATACTCACTCACTCAGGCTCATTTAATACGCACTTACTCAGGCTCACCTACTCACCTACTCACTCACTTAATTACTCACCTACTCACTCACTTAATACTCACTCACTCAAGCTCACTTAATTACGCACTCATTCAATCTCACTTAATACTCACTCACTCAAGCTCTTTTAATACTCCCTCAGTAACACTCATACTCTCTAACACTCAACATCAAATACTCACTGCCACTTACTCATGTGCATAAACGTCACTCAAGCTCACTTAATACTCTCTTACTCATACTCAGTAATACTCTGAAACCCTCTAACACACACAAAATGCTCACTGTCGCTTGCTCACTCATTCACTAACGCTCACGCTTGCTCAGTAATCATTGCTAAGCGAGTGCTTCTATGGTTTGAAAGTATAGAAAGCTATATATTTGAAAATGAAATAAAACACATATTTGATTGTGTTTGAAATGTTGTGAGGGATGTAAACGAGAAACATCTGTGAATTAATGATTGTAGTTTTGTCATCGGTGCTTGTAATTTTACACAATATTTCTAATAACCCCAATATCTCTCTCTCTCTCTCTCTCTCTCTCTCTCTCTCTCTCTCTCTCTCAGAAATGGTGTGGTGGGGCGTGGCGGTGCTCCTGCCGCTGCTGTGCATCAACCACTCCGTTTGTGATCAGCCACGTGTCCATTTTCTTTCTGCCACTACTATCAACACAGTGGCTCAGGACCAGCGCACTGGCCGCATCTACCTGGGTGCAGTCAATTACATTTACCAGCTAGATGCACAGCTCCGGAAGCAGAGTGAAGCAGTAACAGGCCCGAAGAAGGACGACCCCAGCTGCACCCCACCTATTACTGCCCAGTGCACAGAAGCAGTGGATACAAAAAACATCAACAAGCTCCTACTGACCAACCCTGACAACGGCACATTGGTGGTGTGTGGCAGCATCTTTAGAGGCATCTGTTCCCTCCTTAACCTCAGCCATGTAGATCAGCAGGTGTACTTTAGTGACTCTAAAGGTGAGAAAACCTACGTTGCCACCACGGAGGAGTCTGTCTCTGTGGTTGGGGTGATCTCCACCTTCATGAAGGCAGAGCAGAACCTAAGCGTCTTCCTGGTTGGTAAAGGTTACGGCAGTTCAGACAGCACCAAGCTCATCAGCACACGGCTGCTGCAGAACTACGGTGAGATGGACATGTTTGAGAATGTGGTGGATGCATCTGCGGTCCAGGCCAGCTCCTTTGTCCAGAGATACCTGCATGACTTCCGCCACGCCTTCAAACATGGCAGTCATATCTACTTCCTGTTCTCACGCACACATGGCACAAGCGACAGCCGCAAGTTCACTTTGGTTGCACGTCTTTGTGAGAACGATGACCACTACTACTCCTATACGGAGCTGCAGCTCAACTGCAGTGTCGGCGGAGAGAACACTTACAACAAAGTAAGAACACCAGTCTTTTGTTTACCTAAACACTATTTAAAAGGAAAAATCAGATCTAAGTGTGACACAAATTTTCTTTTTAAAAATGTCATAAATATTCCTATAAAAAAATTTAACTGTCATTCTGTTCAGTAGAAGCACAATGGCAGACGGATAACAAATATACCGGTAAAATATGCGTGTGATTGTCAGAGCAATTATAACCACTGTGCTGGCATGTCCTGGTTAAGAAGTTAACAGTTAAAAACTGTGCTGGCATGTCCTGGTTAAGAAGTTAACAGTTAAAAACTGTGCTGACATGTCCTGGTTATGAAGTTAACAGTTAAAAACTGTGCTGACATGTCCTGGTTATGAAGTTAACAGTTAAAAACTGTGCTGGCATGTCCTGGTTATGAAGTTAACAGTTAAAAACTGTGCTGACATGTCCTGGTTATGAAGTTAACAGTTAAAAACTGTGCTGGCATGTCCTGGTTATGAAGTTAACAGTTAAAAACTGTGCTGGCATGTCCTGGTTAAGAAGTTAACAGTTAAAAACTGTGCTGACATGTCCTG
>JBBIGC010066001.1:0-10874 GCA_037576955.1 Lepidarchus adonis
GAAAATGTTTCAGATATTTGAGTTCAGCTCATGCAAAATGGGAGCAAAACCAAAAGTGTTGCATTTATATTTTTGTTCAGTGTATGTGATATTATAAAACACTGAAATAAATGTACACAAACTCTATGTAAACTGAAGTCTTTAGAAAGAATTAAAACTAACAAAATAGATTGTTTTATTTGTTTAAAACATTGCTATATTTTTTTGGGTTTTTTTGCATTTTACATTTAATGTAAATTCATTTTAATAATGATAATTTGTTGGAAAATAGTGATTTACCATTTAAAGCAATGTTAATTATGTTGTTAAGTAGATTATTTTTTTCTTCAAAAAGTACTAATTCTATTAAAGTACTGGACCGATATGCAGTACCGGTGAGAGTTGTAGTGGCAGTGGTAAATTCTTAACAATGCCCGACTCTACATGTCTGTTTTGAAATTTGATGGGCACCAGTATAGTACAAATTAAATTCAGAAGATTTACATTGGATTGATATTTAAGATGCTACTTTCTCGTTACAGAATTTTGTGAGCGATACGATAGTGAGAATAAGCAAATGTTAATGTAGCATTTCCATTCAATGGCTGAGTCTGGAAAGTCACATTCTGTTGACTTCATAGTACAAGTCGCTCACCAGCTACAGCTCAAGTCTTTACATATTACAAAACTGAAATGTGCTTTTTAAATCACAGATGTGAAACAACAGAAGTTGATGCATTTTTCAACCTACTAACATAAGTGTTCCTTCTCTTATCAAGCAACAGTTCTAGTCTTCTCCACCTCTTCCACCAGAGAGAGAAGTCATTTATCTTCCTTTTCCATGAGGTAAAATGGAAAGGATGATATATTCTTCTGCCAACAGTGTGTTACGTTTTTTCATCAGCCGATATGTCTTTGTTGATATGAAACGGTTTGTCTGCAAATTGTGTTTGAGGTTTTTATAGCAAGTAGCACTACAGAGTTGCAAATTGCATGACCTACACTACAAGGATCTACTGGCAGGTAATGCTTCCAAGTCTCACATAAGCAAATACACATACACTGTAAGCTCAGACTTTTTGTGAGAGCAATTGTTGTCTTGTTCTGTTAATGAACTGTGTAGAAAAACACATATAAAATACTGTCCTAACTTACCTGTTAAGTTTGTTTTATTTGCTTTATCTCTCTGATCAGAGAAAAGTTGAAAGTAGGATTTCTCAAACTACCCTCAATAGGCCCCTTGATGCAGGAGACTTAACACGTTAAATGGAGAAGTTCCAACAGGCAGCACTGACATTTCTGGGGAGGACTGTGGAGTATACAATAGAAAATAACCCTGAGAGATGCTCAGGCATGCTAAATTTCTTGATGTCCAGCAGAGGACAGGTTGTTGAATGGAAGAAGCCTTAAACTTTGTCAATAAGTAAAGGTTTCACGTTTTCTTAACATCAAACTTCACAATAGTAAAAACAGATTATTAATGGAGAGAGTGCTATTCAGGTTAGCCATGTGAAAGAAATATGTATTTTATGACAAATGTACTTTATGATTAAAAAGTGAATTGTGTATGATGTTGGGACACAAAAAAGATCAGATGTACTGCATGTTGCTATTAGTGTCTGAAGAAGCATTTGGATCTGCAAATATTATTGCATCAGACATGACATCAGATTTAACAGCTATTCTTCTGATATCCGATCCAGTGAACTGGGTAAGTACTAGCTTGATTACAATACCATAAACTGGAATAGGATATCCCTACCTACAACCTTCCCTAAATATCCCATAAAAAAAGCAAGCTTTGCCATATATAGTGGTTACGTTGTTCTAGCAGATAACATAACAGAATGTTTGCAAAAAACAACATCAAGGACAAATATCTCCACACTATACCCTACGCAGTATGTTATCAATCAGATGTGGCTTTACCTTCCCCTCTCCATTCACTCGCTAAGACTCATTAAGAATTTATTACTAATGAACTACTCATGTCACCTTAACTCTGCTGTGGGTCTAAATTATTCATTACTGTGGTTGCACAACAGACAGCTCATAAATACACTTACATGCTCAGTCACATTCACACACACAAATAATACAGTATGTTTTTACTGAGTATTCAAAAAATGTCGTTCAACCAATTATTGGTCAGTACTGCAATATCACTTCATGATCTTTCCAGTGTATATGTTAATGTATGTACACAATCATAAAATATCCTGTCCAGTCACTTAGACAGACCAAAGAAATGCTGACCAGCCTGTATGTATGTCACACACTAATACTTAACAACATCCGTTTAATCTATGAAACCAAGAAGAACCATTAAAATAACAGATTCTCCAAGACAACACAAGATGCTGCAAGATGCTACACAGTTCATTAAAAGAAATTCAGTCACATTTAAAGTGCACTGAAATGTTGTGGAGAAACATGTGGAAATGTGTGAAGTAGAAAAGTTCAACAACTACAGATGGTCTGTGGATAGCTGTGATGAACATGTGTAAAGAAGTTCCCTTTTCATCATTAAATGAATTGAAAAAGCTCTTTAAAAGAGGACCTTCTACACATGTCTTTCAATGTAGCCCAACAACACCTCAATGGGCTTTAAATCGTGCTTGAATTTCACATTGTGAACTCATGTGAGGATCAACGATAAATTGAGAGGCTAATGTTTTTTCCTGCCATTTGTTTTTTAAGCGATGTCATCAGTTTATTTTAATATATATAAACAATGAATAAATTCAGAAAGTTTGTTTCTATGATTCTTTTAATGAGCAGAGATTTATTTTCTAGAAGTATTGTCAAAAATGTACAGTTTTTGACTGAGAATGGTTGCACACCTCTAGTTGTAGAGAAGAGCATCTGTAAGTGTTTACTGTACTGTAAAACATTAAGAAAGCTGCAGATGCAGAACACCCAGAGCAGAAAGACAATTTGCTGCTAGGAGAACTTCTCACAAGCAAAAAGAATTCAGTGAGAAGTCAACATACTGTAGCCTGTGTGGACAGACAGCAATGACAAATCTTTGTTGAATGGCTTGATGTACATATATATAAAAGTGTGGGGAAAAGTATAAAAACATGTGGAGAAAGCAGTCTTTGGACCCGAATTACTGATCTTTATTGATGTACTAATGTACTGATGTTCTGTAAATTCTGTAAAGCTACTTTGTGACAACGTCAGTTTTAAAAAGCGCAATAGAAATAAAATTGACTTGAGTATAACAGTTTAATAGTGTTTAACATTTTTGAAAATGACATTAGACTTTAAATGTTTAACAGTACCGGTTAAGGAAATATATAATTTACATTTGTATTCTATTAATATACCCTTAGACTTTATCTCAGTTTTAATCCAAAACATGTAGTTTGTACAGTGGGGCAAAAAAGTATTTCGCCAATTCTCCAAGTTGTCCCATTTAAAAACATGAGAGAGTCTGTAATGTTCATCATAGGTTCACTTCAAATGTGAGAGACAGAATGTAAAAAAAAACAAAACACATTGTATGATTTTTAAAGAATGTATTTGTATATTGATGCAGAAAATAAGTATCTGGTCAATAACAAAAGTTCACCTCAATATTTTGTAATGTAACCTTGGTTGGCAATGACAGAGGTCAAATGTTTCCTGTAGGTCTTCACCAGGTTCGCACACACTATTTTGGCCCGTTCTTCCATGCAGATCTTCTCAGGAGCTGTGATGTTTTGGGGCTGTCACTAGGCGAAACACAGACTTTCAACTCTCTCCACAGATTCTGTATTGGATTGAGATCTGGAGACCGGTTAGATCACTTCAGAACCTTGAAATGCTTTTTATGTAGCTACTTCTTCATCGCCCAGGCGCTGTGCTTGGGATCATTGTCATGCTAAAAAATACAGCCACGTTTCATCTTCAATGCTCTCACTGTTTTCTTTGCCCAAAATCTCACATTACATGGCCCCATTCATACTCTCCTTAATATAGAACAGTCGTCCTGTCTCTTTTGCAGAAAAGCAGCCCCAAAGCATAATGTGTTCACCCCCATGCTTCAGTGGCTATGGTGTTCTTGGGTTTCAACTCAGCATTCTTCCCCCTCCAAACACAGTGAGTGGCATTTATACCAAAGAGTTCCATTTTGGTCTCATCTGACCACATGACATCCAGGTGGTCTCTGGGAAACATTAGACGGGCACTTTTTGAATGCTGCAGGATTTTAATCCATGACATAGTGTGTTACTAATAGTAACCTTGGTTAATGTGTTCCCAGCTGTCTTCGGGTCATTGACCCAGTTCCCCCTGTGTAGTTCTTCAAAAGATCATTATACCCCACAAGGTGAGATTTCTCATGGAGCCCCAGGTTGAGGAAGATTTTCAATGATATTGTATTTATTTCACTTTCTTATTATTGCTCCAAAATTTTCTTCTCACCAAGCTATGGTAGATTATCTCATCCCATTCTTGTGCAGGTGCACAATCTTGTACCTGGTGTCGTTAGACAGCACTCTGGTCTTGGCCATGGTGGAGGTTGGAGTCTGACTGTTTGAAGGTGTGGACAGGTGTCTTTTATACAGATAACCAGTTCAAACAGGTGCCATTAATACAGGTAATGAGTGGAAGATAGAAGAGCTTTTTAAAGAAGAAGTAACAGGTCAGTGAGGGCTAGAAGTCCTGCTTGTTTGTAGATGCTAAATACTTATTTTCTGCACCATTATACAAATACAATCTTCAAATTATACAATATGGTTTCTTAGATTTTTTTTTTACATTCTGTCTCTCATAGTTGAAGTGAACCTATGTTGAACATTACAGACCTCTCTCATCTTTTTAAGTGGAACAACTTGCAGAATCAGTGGGTGCCAAATATTTTTTGCCCCACTGTATATCTTCAACAAACTGTTTTGCTTCGGTGTACATTTTCAACAAAGCATCAAATGTTAGCAGTACCCTAGACTCTGCTTCAAAAGCTTTGTCCAGACAATATGTTTTTAATGACTAGTTAGACAGGTGTGTACTATCTCCATTATTTTGATGCAAATCAAACTTTTTATTTCCAAGCTAAATCTTAGCTTGCTAGCACAGTGACAAAAATGAGCCTTTCAGAGTAAGGTACTTCTTTAAACATTCTTTTTATCTGCTGTTACCAAAATGACAAGCTCCCAGCAATTGACATAAGTTTGTTTTTGTTGTAGTGTTGTTTTGAGAATTTACTGCCCCTATACTGCCACTTGCAGTCAAGGTAAGCAATTCTTTACAATGTTGAGCAAAGAAAACTACTAGACCCTGTGGGGATATGTAGTGGTTTGTAAGTATAAATCTAATAGTTGACAGTTCCTTCCTTACAGACTTTTGTCTTTGTAGTAGAGTGAATATATGCCTTCTTCAGACACTATGAGATTCTAGGAAAGTAAATTCCTTTTGGCTTCCAATTTAAAATCATAAAAATGTTCACAATATAAATGTAAGTCACTTGGGCATTGCACTTAACTACTTCCAACTACTTTTAAAAAGGCTGGGACAGAAAAATATCCATTTCTGTTTCATAAAATCTCAGCAGCCAATCTCTTGGCTAAAATCATGTAGTGTGAAGAAGGCTTAACACAGCTGTCTGGCTCATGTGCTCTCATGTGGGCCTGGCCCGTGTCCCTAGATAATTCAACAACAACCATGTGGTAATGATAGCAGAGACTCACAACCCAGCTCAGCCACAGAGAGAGGGAGATATTTGCACACTGGGCAATCTAAAAAGTTACATTTACAAATGTATTTTGGAAAGTAAGAAACAAAATTGTGTAAACTTGACATATAGATCTATAAAACCTATGTTTGCATAAATATTTTATGGACATAACGCAAATGTTTAAATGTTTAAATCTTTAGGACGAAGAATCTAAAGTCATGTTCGGGCAATTTTGACAGCACTGTTCTCCATAATTGACTGCAATTTATCAATTAACTCTAAATTTATTGAAGTCTATGACACCCCCTTTTTCACACCATTAACACCTTAGGTTATGCAAATGAAAGTCACTTAATCGCAGTCATCCTCCAGCTGTGTGTGTAGGAATGAGTGTGTAGTGTCAGCATCCTACATAAGGAGAATGTGTGAATGTGCACTCTGCATATACACACTTCATACGTTAAGTTATGAACATACATGGCACTGTAAATTAATGTATGTGGTGTTATATCGTACAACTTACAATAAAGACACATGCAGCACGTTACCATTGTCTTTTATATTTCTTGCATCTATGGTCAGAGATACAGGGAATCCGTGTTCAGGACCAAGTAGAACTCCCAAAAAAGACTTTAACTGTCTTTTTCTGCATCACAAAACCAAGCTCTCTCTGTCTAGCCCTCATTTTTCCTTATTGCTTTTTTCCACTTAATTTCTGTCCTTATTTCCACCTGCTTGTATACTACACAACCCATACATAACTCATAAGGAAACTCCTCTGTGGCTGACAGGTACTCCTTCCCAAGGCTATGCCTTTACCTGCTGGTGGACAGTGGTGACTTGCTGCTCATGGGCAATCAGTGCTGATGAATTTCACCTGGGCAGAAACCTTATCTGCACGGTTGTCCCAGTTGGCCATTGTGGGTTCCTTCAGTCAGTTCTGAATGATGTGGCTGCTACCTCTCTAGCTTGTCATGCTAGGACGCATTCATAAATATGGGTAAAGATTCTTGTGTTTGTCCCATGGACCAGCTGACCACTTTCCCAAATAAAAAAAACCTCCTGTCTGATTGACGCATCATGACCTCTGACTGGGTTTCAGCATGCAGGCATCCATGGGTCTGGTAGGGGAGCCACGCTCACACTCCATATTTCGAGGAACAGTACTACTAAAAGAGAGTTGATGTGCTGAGTTTTTGGAGGAAGCAGTGTTAGATTTGCAAGCACTTGGTTTGGGATGCCAGTCACACTGAGGGACTTCCTGGGATTTCACCAGGAACCATGATTCCGGGCTGCACAGTTCCCCTTGGAAGACTACATCCTCAAGGAGCCATTGGTGTAAAGGGGCATATGTGGGCTGCGCAGTTCCTTGGTCCTGGCTGTTGGATGGTCATTGCCTACTCTGTTTACACCTCATTTTGGAATGGGGTCTTCATTCCTGAATCCCTCAGGGAACACATGTTGACCGGTGTCACCGTGCCAATGGTTGATCAGCCGCAACATTATGACCACTGACAGATACAATTGACTATCCAGTTATTTCGTTACAATAGCACCTTGGGGATGAGATATATTTGGCATCAAGTGAACAGTCAGTTTCTGAAAATTATGCCCCGGAAGCAGGAATAATGGGTAAGTGTAAAGATCTGAGACATTTTTGCAAGGGCATCATTGTGACTCATTGAGTCAGAGTATCTCCAAAATGATAGAGCTTGAGGAATGTTGCAGGTATGCATCAGTTATTACAAAAGCCAAATTGTGACAGTTAGATGAGTGGGTCAGAGGAAATGGCAGTGGTTATTACTAGAACAGTCCAAGGAAGGACAATCAGTGAACCAGCGACAGGGACATTGGTAGCCAAGATTCACTGATTCACTAGTAGTCTAGCCTGTCTGTCCCAATCCCAAAGACAGCTATCGTAGCCCAAATAGTTAATGAAGGAAATGATTGAACAGTGTCACAACACATGGTGCACCACAGTCACAGTGTTTGTGTAGTTAATGTTCAATCAGCCCAAATCAACCTCCTTGTATATAAACATAAATAGTGTAATAACAGTAATATATTACTTCCAACAGTGGTAGCTGCCCCAGTCAATTGTAAGTGTTATTATTGTTAATGGAAAGATCTAGAAGGATCGCTTTTATCCTTGTAAAAGGGATTTATTAATCTCAATGGATTTTTCCTGCATAACTAAAGATTTAATAATAATTAATAATAGGAGCAACATCAGCTAAGCCACAAAGAAAGAGACTGAAACAAACTTATACTGTAGGATGGGCAAGTGATAAAGTGTGTAGCCCAAAACAATCAACTACTCTATTCTGCAAGATTTACTACAGTTACAAAGTGCCTCTACAAACAACATCAATACAGATATTGCACTTCAGTGAGAGTGATAATGGTCTAGGGGTTTATCAGGATTAGGCTAAGCTAGGAAAACGTGCAATGTCTATTGCAAGCCATCCAATCTCTACCATCATCAGTGTCTGACAAATGTGCTTTTGACTGAACAGGTACTTGAACTTCCCACTGATACCACAGTACAAAGAATTATCAGAATAGTGAAGGCTATTTTGGAAGTTATGTCCAAAAAAGCTTGTATAGACATTATGTCTGGTGTCTATGTATTTTTGGCTATGTTCTTTGCTAAAGTACCGTTAATTACTAATTACAGCTCATCTCCCACCATGCACAATTTGTGCTAGTCATCCTATAGCCCTTCCTCAGTGGTCCAACTATAATACAACTGTTGATTAGATTCTTGTCTGAGAGACTATTCTCAAACCTGCTGTGGCACATTTTAAAAACTTAAGCTACACTGCAGTGCCAACACTCCTTGCAAGCCAACAGCACGTTGGTGTCACTGCTCTGCTGAAAATGGTACGCCCCATAAAATCTGGTCATGTGATTATATGGTGTTTTTATTTTATCTTGAGCGAATCTTTGTTTTCACGTAAAATCAATGTACCGGTAACAAGGAATGCGGCCTTGGCTGAGGTAATACTGGAGGTAGTACCATGCAACCTGTTACATTCAGTCCTTCATACCCTCTGCCTTTGCTAGCACATAGTTTGCTGACTGCTACTACAGCTCTGATTAGGAGTGAACTGCTAAAACTTTGCCAAGAAAAGGCTGCAGGACAGATTGACATTAACACAATGGTACTGCAGCCCCTGTTGAGGATCATGTTCTTTGACTTCTCATCTACCGTTAACACCATACAGCCAAGACGCTAAACAGAATCCCCCATGGATCACTGAATACCAGGCATCCAGACCCCAACATGTGCACTTGTGTAACTGCATATCTGACCAGGTGGTATGTAGAAGCAGCTTTTCACAAGGGACAGAGCCATCACCATTCCTGTTCATACTATACATATCTCGTGTTAACCTCAGAGAGAAGAGGCAAGAATCATCATCTGTAATCAATACTTTTGTAGTAGTGTTGGAGAAGCATCCTGCAAATCTGTAGCATAAACAAAGGAACAGGTGGTGTATTTTTGGGGAAATTTGGGAAATAAAACAGAAACCTTAAAACGTGAGGTTTTCTGTTTCAAAAACTCACCACTAAGAAGCATTTATTTATTTAAGCTTCTTTAATCACATTTGCATTTATATAGATTTGAAAATGACAATATTTTTAAAAGATTTATATATACACATATAAAAAACATTTAATTACATTTAAACATTTATTATACATGAAGTTTAGATACATTTAGGTAAACGCTGTTCTATTCTATGTTAGAGCTCAGTATTGTGTGCAAAACATTGTTGGAGAGTAAACTCGCTGGCGCAGTGAAAAAGGGGAGCTGAATGCAGTTTCTTATAAAAAACCTGGCAGAAAAAAGAACGAAAATGTATTATTTTCACAGTGAATGAGAGGATAAGTTCTTTTTAACTACTGAGAATGAAACCTGAGATTAATATGAATAAAGTGTAGAATAGTGATATTTGTTTCAGAACTTGTTGATTTTTGAATTGTAAAATGTGATTAGATTCACATAGGTGAGTATCATTATTCATTAATAATAATATATAACTAAAGGTAAATGGAGCAAGAAGTGTCTCAGACTGGTCGCCCTTCGTACGACTCAGTACCCGTGAAGTAGCCTCAGTTTCAAAAAGGTTAGTGACCCCTGCCTTAAAGAAAGGTTTGACTGTCTAACAACAGAACAAAGCAAATCCTTTACTGCTGTGTACACTTCTTATAATTTGTCTAAAGATACATATTGGCAATAAACAACTGAGAAAAACATGGTACAGCTTAGACACAAAGTAACTTGAACTTCCTAGAACACCCTTGGGTCAAAATACAAACTAAATAACAATACAATAACACAAAGGGCAAACTTCCTTGTTGAAAGGAATATTTCTACTATTGTGATACATTCCAGGTTCATCAACTTTACGAATGCTGACTTAAATTGTGCACTTTGTGTGTGTTCACAAAAAGTCACTTCACTAAATACCTGATACAGTACAAATGTTATGTTTAGAAAATATGACATATTTTATCAATCCCATCCCATCACTAGACTGCCATTTAAATGAAATATCAATGCAATGATGTATTATAAGGGTCTAATATGAAGTGTGAAATTATATAGCAATGCGAATGTGTGTATGTTTATTATATATTAATTATTTTAAATAAATAAGGCACAAATTAATTGCTTGAGCATCAAAGTTGGTAAATGACCAGCACCCACCTCAGTAAGTTTATACAGCAATATAACATTAATACAGACATAATTTTCTCCATTCAAATCTGGTCCAAAATATTGTTTGAATATTAAATCATGTGCCCTGGGCTGGCATCCTAGTCAGCTGGGATCGGCTCCAGCTTTCCCGCAAAATGATAAAGCAGTTTGAAAAAAGGATGAAAGGATAGATGGATGGAACCCAGTGTCATGAATCAAATCATAATTGAAATGTATTAAATGTAGTTAGCCATCCTGTGGCAAAGGAGAGATGCTTTTTAATGCGGGTCTCAACTACTGTGGCATCAGTGTCCTTGAGAAAGCGACCACAAATGAAACTGACCAATTACACGCAGGCCTACAGGCTTCCTGTGAAGGACTAGGAGATAAGAATTCTTGTGGAAGTCAGGTAAATGAACGTACACATTTTGAACCAGACGCCCGTTTCTCAAAGTATAGAAATACCGGTGTGTGTGTGTGTGTGTGTGTGTGTGTGTGTGTGTGTGTGTGTGTGTGTGTGTGTGTGTG
>JBBIGC010066012.1:0-10874 GCA_037576955.1 Lepidarchus adonis
AACTGAATTTGAAAACAAAAAGTCAAAACGAAATAAAAACTAAAACTAATGAAAAATCCAAAGCTATTATAACCTTGTTTTACTCACTCTACATGAGCAGCCATTTTCAGACTCAAAAGTTTTACTTTGATTTAAGTGAAGCTGGGGTGTTAATGGGACTCAGAAATAATTTGAACACATTTAAAAACATCAAAACCCATATTTCTTGTGTATTTGCTTTATAAATTGTTAATTTTTAGAAGAGTGCAACCTCAGTGGGCTGATTAAAGAGGGCATTTAACTCAATCAAATCATTAAGGTTTAGGTTGGTGTGACCACCTTCATGCCTCTTGAATATCAGGGTTGTATCTAAATGTGGCCACATGAACATGCAGGTGTAAATGCACCCAGACCACTTCAGGAGACAGTCTGAGCCAGGTGTTCAAGTCCCAGCCCAGGCACCACTGAGGTACCCTTAAACAAGGTACCGTCCTCCTACACGGCTCCATGGGATGGGTTAAAGGTCCCATTCAGTTAGGGTGCATGTTGTGTAGTCCCTTTAAGGTTTAGTGAAACTTTACCTTGCCTTTAACATTTTCACCATTTCACTGCAATAAAGCATGTGATACACCATGTTGTGCAATTTGTTTTATAAGAACAGGGAAATATAGAGCATCACAGACGATCAGTGGTTGTATTAAGGATGATTTGCATATCACTTGCTACATAGTAATTATATTTTGACCTGGCTGACCAGAGATGCGTTAGAGTTTCAAGTGTAAATGTATGTGGCAGGATACAATATTTAATACTAGTCACCATACATAAACAAACAATGGTTGTGAATGGAACCAGACAACTGGAGAGTTTGGAGCCACTCAGAGTTATTACAAGAAATATTTATGATTAGTTGCCTGATGCTGACATTGTTTAATGGTCATTTATGGATAAAAATAAATAAAATATACATTTGAGTAATTTTATGGGGGGAGAGGTGCATTATAAGGCAAATATTTTTTCAAATTTACCTCTATTTTAAGGTTTTTTGGGTCACTGGGGGTGTTGGACAGTAAATAAAATGTCTTTTTTCTATAACCTCTGTTTTAAACATTGCACTTCCTGGTTCCTTTAGCCAATAGTAAAGAGATCCAAGGTAAAATGTTCTACCATAGCGCATTTCACAGTAAACCACTCATCTTAACCACTGCGTATTGGAGAAAACTTGGAACAACCTGCAGAATTTTCCTGGATGGTTGTTTCCTGCTTTTTTGAATGGGTCTTAATACCTAGTAGTGGCACTAGTGTTTGTTAGGTAGGGCACTGTAAAGCCTGTGTGAGAGTAAGTTTATTTTTATTTTTCCTCTCCACACCCTAGGAGATATCGATCCTGCTCTCATCAGAATTCTGCTCATGCTTCGGCCTCCCGTCTCTCCGTGTCACGTACAATAGAATCGGTGCCCGTAAGTCCTCCGCTGCATTCTGGTGGAATTGCCATGAACGTGCCGAAATTAGTCTCACCGTTTACCAGCCCCGAGCCGGCAACTGCGCCTCAATCGTGATAATCTGAGCCTGTTGCTGCTGTTCGATTCCACTTCTTCAGCTTCTAGCACACGTAATCATTCCCTCAAGCCCACTAGCTCCAAAATTAATGGCACAAAGTCTGGCTTCTTTCATGCATTCACTAAAACAGGAGAAGGAGGTAGAGGAGGAGGAGTAATGTTTAGTTCTATTTTGTTCCCCCTCTGAGAAGTAAGGAAGCAAGAATTTTTTTTAGTTAAATAACTTACCAACAGTGTTCAAAGTTCCCATAGATAATATTTTTCCTATTTTGTATTATTTTTTCTCAAATGTCCACGTTATGCATCTACTTTTTTCTGCTTTTATATTTTATTTATTTATTTTAATTATTTATTTTTTTATTATTTTTTTTAATTTTTTACATTAATTTACATGATCTCATTTTTGTGTTTTCTGTACCATATTGCTTAGTAGATCCACATCTTTTCGAAAGGTTTTTGCAGGTTTAGGCAACCCGACTGACATGCAAGTAAATGCGCCGCCTTCTTATTGGCACGCTGGTAGATCAGGCACTTTCTGTATAATATGAATAATCACAGAATCCATAATTACCTAAAGCCCCCCCCAACCCCCACCATTTCCAATTGGTCTACAGTGATGAACTTTCAGTCTAATGTGTTTTATTAGCGAAAGCCCTCACACCCTTTACTGAAAAGTCTAACATTGACCATTTAAATTCTGTACAGACTCTTAATCTAACACACCTGCTTCAGTTCATCAGCCTGCAAGAGAAGCTGAATGTGAGAATCAGGTGGATCTCATTAGAGCTGCAATAAAACTCTGCAGGAGAATCAGCAGAAGCAAAACAAATTAAGAACGACTGCAGATATTAACTGCAGCCCTTTTTGTTTTAATATAGACTTCCTGTCAGTTGCTTATTGAAATATTTCATTCTGTTTGTTCGGCAACAAATAAAATGCAAAAGTTATTTAAGGCAATAGTAGTTAAACGAATTTTCTTATAGATCTACAGGTTTGAAAAGTCTGAAAACATGCCCCTGATATGTCTGTCTGTCTGTCCATTCATCCAATCAATCAATCAATCCATCCATCCATCAACTGATTTTACTTTATTATTCATAAAAATTGGGTTTGCTTAAAACTTTTAAGTACAATTAAAGATTTTAAGTACAAATCCACAGTTACACTGGTACTACTCTGTTTAATGGTAGGGGAAACACTGTAAGATGTAAACTATCAGGACACTGCAGTGTTACACCTGCAGAGCAAAACTTCAGAAACTTTTTCCCAATTGTTTGTGATCAGAGGGTCACAGGACCAAGTCCAAGCCCAGGCTCCACCAGAGTACCATTGAGCAAGGAACCGTCCCGGTACTTCAACAAACTACACTGCTCCCTGCATGCTGTTGATGGCTACTCGCTGCCCCACGTGTGGATGAGATTAAGGTCACATTGTTGTGGTGCACTTTGTGTGAAGGGGTGTGTTTACAATGACAAATTTACTTTCATTTTATAGACACAATATACAGGGTCCTCGACTTACATCATACTCAACTTACAAACTTATTTGTGGTTACGTCCCTGGCTTTTTTAATGCACGTACTTACTGTCTCATACGGTAGTAGAATGCAGTTGAACTCCTGCTAAACACTTTTTTGGTAATAAGCGAACACCAGCGCATGCAATGAGAGGTTTGCGCTGTTTTTTGCTGTTATTTCAGAGATGTTTTGGTTTTTATTCACCTTTAGATTGGAATAAGAGTTCGTGTTGATAGGTGAAATGGGGGGTTAATTGTGCTCTGTGCTAAGTTGTGGTTTTGCCACAAGTCTCTGTCTCCAATGCGTTTACTGCTATGGTGAATGTTGAAGCATTAAATAGAGCATTTCTATCTGGAGCAACGTTTCCTAAATGCTTTACTGTAAAATGAGACGTTCATGTTGCTGCTGTTAATAAAGCACTGTGCTGTACAATAAAATCTCTGCAACATCATTACATACTTGAGTTCCCACCTACTTCAAAATTCGAGTTACATCACTCTCAGAGGATCCGAACCCTGACGGAAATCAAGGACACCCTGTATAAAACTTTGGAAAATTTGTCCAAGCTTGCAAAACAACATCATCCAAAAGTAATTTGTATCATATTTGTGTCCCATACACTTGGACTTTGAACTATGACTGTCAGATACTGCTGGGATTTGGTAAATGTTATTCACACTAGCGTTTAGCTACTTGTCCAATGTCTCTTGTAAGCTCCAGGTCCAGGCAGTGTTGATGGGAAACAGAAGTTTGCTAGGTTTGCATGTTCTCTGAATATCATTCTCTTATGAATAAAGTGGAATACCCCATAATGCAACAGTAGGCGGTGATGTCTGAATGTCTAAAGCACATTTTGACATTTAGCTAAACATTTCTGTGCTTCTTTGTGGCATGTCACTGCCAGGTGAAGTGAGTAAAAATGACTAGTTATTTCATTACAATGGACATGGGATATACAGTGGTGTGAAAGTGTTTACCCTCTTCCAGATTTCTTTTTTTTCCATTTTTGTCACACTTAAATGTTTTAGATAATCAATAAATTCAATTCAAATCAATTTTATATATACAGCGCTTTTTACAACGGACATAGTCACAAAGCAGCTTTACAGAGTGTATGGAATCCGGGTCCGAGCCCCTAATGAGCCAAAAGCGACTGAGGCAAGAAACACTCCCTAATTATAGGAAAGGAACCAAGGCTCAGAAGGGGAACCCATCCTCCTTTTAATATTTTATCTTTTAATATCAAATACAGCACAAGTAAACACAAAATGCATTTTTAAATGAAGGATTTTATTATTAAGGGAGAAAAAATATCCAAACCTACACGGACCACAAAGTGGTCAGGTCTTGAAATTGATGTGTTAGGAGCGGGAGCGTAAGGAGTCATTTTGACAAGTGATGGCTAGAGCAAAACGTCAACTATTGTGGAGTGTTCCGTGTGTGCAGTAGTTAGTACCTACCAAGGAAGCACAGGCGGTGAATTGATGACAAGGTCATAGGCACCCAAGACTCACTCAATTCATATGGGGAGTGAAGGACAGACCAGCTGGTGCGATCCCACATATGTTAATGCTGACTCTGATAGAAAGGGGTTAGAGCTGTTTTCATGAGGGGAGCATTCTCGATATTAGACAGGTGATGTTGATGTTATGGCTGACTTGGCTAACCAGTATACCGCTCACTACTAACCTTGTCCTGTTATACAGTTATTCAAAAATGCTGTACGTGTGAATAGCCAAGGTTTAGCATTTATGTTCACATTGTCATCATTTGGCAGATGCTCTTATCCTGAGCAACGTACAGGGTGAGCCGTTCTGGAAATCAAACCTAAGACCCTTCGGTCACAAACCCACTTCCCTAACTATTAGGCCAAAGCTGTCGCTCTGCTGTGTTACTGTGTGGGCAGAGAGGCCTTTAGTATGATGATCTGTCACTTCCTCCAGTTAGTTGCTTTGTTATAAATAGTCGGTGTGGCATTTAAATTTGGATTTGTGAAGACATTGACCCATATCCCACAAAAATCCCATTTTCAGGATGTCACAAAATTCTGTAGCTCTTCATGCGCAAATGCTTTCAGCGCTTTGCCCATTAATAAAGTCGTTAAATCTGATAGCGTTGTGGATTTCAGTGTCTTTGGCCTTCCAGCAAAGTTTCGGGCTGCCCAATCAATCATAAAGCACATCATTTTATTCAGACACTGGCACTCCCCAGGGCAGACATTTCAATCAAGCGCCGAGTCATCAATCTCCCACTCAGTGGCCAGCGTGACTTGCTTGATGGCTGGGGGATTGTGATTTGTTGAGACAACAAGAACAGACACACTTGCAAAAGCCCTTAAAATGTGTGTCTAAGAAAGCGTGAAATGTCTGGCAATTCTTCACCCTGTAAAGCGGCACCGCAGCAAGAACGTCGCTTTTTGTTGAGCTCAGACAGCGTTATCTGTATGTATGCGCGTTATACATCGTGACGCAGCATTGCCAGAAGGGCCGTTGGCACATTATGCCTACATCCCATTAGTGTCCTTAAGAGTGACTGTATCTGAAACGTGAACGTTGGCTGAAGTTGGTAAACTGCGGTGGTCTTTCTTCCCTACAGGGCTGCCTCGCGTCTGGAATGCTTTTCACACTCCCTCAACGTCAATCCAGTTTTCTGCTCCCACAATAAGCTCTTCCCATTAAACTCTTCGGATGTTGTTATTTGATGGTTGGATGGCCTGAAGACGCTGCTTCAGTTAAGCTTATATTTCATAAGGACAGCCTCCCCCTCCTCTCCACTCTTCTCCACTTCTCTTTGCTGGTCCTCAAAAGTGCCAGCTGTAGCAAATGTCCCTTTGCGAATGTGCACGCTTGAAAAATGCTGTTACATTTAAGATACAGCCGACTGGCCCTGACTGATAATGCCTAACAATTTAATTTCCCAGGTATTAAAGAGCACTTGCTGGCTTTTGAATTGGAACTACTTGTAGGTGGTGTTTTGAAGGTGGAGGGAGGGCTCTTTTTCTCGCTGTCAGTTTAAGGGTTGCTGTAAATATGTCTTCAGTCTTATATAAACAGCATGTTTTCATATAGCAACCTGTAGAGAAGGAGAAGTTGTGCTCAGAAAACATGACAACTTGTCTTGTGAAGGAGGCCTGTCATGTCCTTCAGGCTAATTCATTCATTAATTATGTAGTAGGGGAGTGACAAAATATCGATTTGGCGATTTATCGTTGTCCATGCTAATGCAATACAATAATCAATATGCAGATGGCAATATGCTACTTGGTCTCCTCTGGGTGGAGCTGCTCAAATAAGTGCAGTAAAATAGTGAGGTAGAAGAGAGAGCTTGACTAGCCACATCTAAATTTAAAGTCTGGCTTCTCTTTGGCTTTTTAGAATATTGGCAAAACAGAATGAGGATTATTTTTGACAGCTGCATCTCTGTGTGTCTCTTTCCTGTAATTGTTTCGAGTTACACCTGAACTACAAGCGAACTCGGTAAACAGAGGGTTAAACTAGCTGACTGTACCAGAAAACGTGTTTTATGAGGAGCAATGCATTGTGGACTATGTAGTGTCTGGTGTGGGTAATATGGGTGGAAAAGAAGTATAAGGAGAGCTGCTTTTTGGGAATTGTAGTTCAGTTGGCAGCAGGACGCTACAGTAGCGATTGACTTACGAGTGACAAAAGCAACAGAAACCATGCTTTGTTTTGAGTAAAATAATAATATAAAGCCATGGGTCCCAAACGGCTTTGCGCTGGCTGGTTTCCAAAGAGGTGCATTCACGTCAAAGCTGGAGATACCCAGAGTAAAGCTATTACTTAGCCCTTAAGCTGAAGTAGCAGTCGCAAAGCAAATGTGGTCAGACCAAAACCTTGCATCTCCAAAATATCAACTTTGTGTGCTTTAGGACCATTTCTGCTGATCCATTCCTTTTGTTGTTTTCACCAAATCCTGTAAAAAAAATATGTAATGATAAAATGACAAAAGCAAAAATTTTGTTCCAACAGCAATTATATATGTATTTATTTATCATTTATTACATATATTTCTGCTTCTTGTTTTGTAAATATTTTGTTACAGGTTCTGTAGGAATGCAAGGATCTGACTTTTTCAGTATCGATTGGATACCTGAGGTTTGGGTATAGGTCGATACTGAATACCGATCTGATACCTGAGCTTTGGGTATAGGCCCGATACTGAGTTCCAATCTGATACCTGAACTTTGGGTATAGGCCTGATACTGAGTTCCGATCTAAAACCTGGGCTTTGGGTATAGGCCCGATACTGAGTACTGATCTGTTACCTGAGCTTTGTGTATAGGTCGATACTGAGTACTGATCTGTTACCTGAGCTTTGTGTATAGGTCGATACTGAGTACTGATCTGATACATGAGCTTTGGGTGTAGGTTGATACTGAGTACCGGTCTGATACCTGAGCTTTGGGTGTAGGTCAAAACTGAGTACTGATCTGATACCTGAGCTTTGGGTGTAGTTCGATACTGAGTACCAATCTGATACCTGAATTTTGGGTTTAGGTTGATACTGAGTACCGGTCTGATACCTGAGCTTTGGGTGTAGGTCAAAACTGAGTACTGATCTGATACCTGAGCTTTGGGTGTAGTTCGATACTGAGTACCAATCTGATACCTGAATTTTGGGTATAGGTTGATACTGAGTACCGATCTGATACCCGAGCTTTGGGAATAGGATGATACTGAGTACCGATCTGATCCTCGAACTTTGGGTATAGGTCAATACTGAGTACCGATATGATTCCCGAACTTTGGGTATAGGTCAATACTGAGTACCGATATGATTCCCGAACTTTGGGAATAGGTTGAAACTGAGCAAAGTAAATACTCGAAAGGTAACAAACACTTGTACCCTCAAGCAGGAATACACCTGGTCCAGGGATGGAACCCAGGACCTTCCTGCCATAAGGCGACAGTGCTTGCATGTCCCTGAGGTTCATGATCTGGCTCCGTTTCTGAAATTCATTCATGTTTGATTCTGACTTTGAAGTTCAGGTTTTCAACCTTTAAAGAGGAATTTCCACCATTTAAAAAAACTAACTAAAAACTTCTCCCCTTTCTTCAGGTGGATCTGTTTTGCTTAAACTCTGGCACATGATGCCATACAGAGTACAAAGCTGTTTGTATGAACATTTATGTAAATCTTTCATTGCCATTCTCCTTTAGATGTGTTTGGTTGTGACATCCGTGCTTTAGTATTTCGACACCCCACCCTGTGTGTGATAGAGATTCTATTATGCCCATCATATCCGTGGTGCCCCATCTCCCTCTGTGAGCTCCACTCCTGCTGTCTTTCCCCACCTCATTTCCATTCATGGGTGCCAGCTTGCTCAGACCTTACCTACCCCTAATTGGCCACCTCTCTGGTTGGCACCGGTGCCCGACGCTCACCCTGGCAGCTAATTGGTTCAGCTAGCTGCCGCTTCACCGAGCTATGGCTACTTGGGATTGATGGATGGAGGCAGGTGTCAGAAAGGCTGCTTTCTGACAGAGAGGCCTGTAAAGTCAATTTACAGCCCAGAAAGCAGCAGGGGGACTTGTGCATGTGGCTGATCTGTGGTAGAGAGGCTTCCTTTAATGCAGGCCTATTTTAAGACATGGGTTTAGAAGTTGAAGCTGACTTTTCCCTGGAGATCTTAAAAAACGCTTTCCTAAAGGACACGGCAAAGCTGCAAAGAGAGACGATGTCAGACACAAGCGTCTAAGATATTCTCTCTCTCTGATCCTGGACTTATCTCGTAGACTACACTTCGTTAAGCTTGTAAATTGTAATTAGTTGTAAGGTGTACCAATCTGATACCTTAGCTTTGGGTGTAGGTTGATACTGAGTACCGATCTGATACCTGAGCTTTGAGTATAGTCCGATACTGAGTCCCGATCTGATACCTGAGCTTTGGGTGTAGGTTGATACTGAGTACTGATCTGATACCTGAGCTTTGGGTGTAGGTTGATACTGAGTACCTATCTGACACCTGAGATTTGGGTGTAGGTTGATACTGAATACCGATCTGATACCTGAGATTTGGGTGTAAGTTGATACTGAGTACTTATCTGAAACCGGAGATTTGGGTGTAAGTTGATACTGAGTACTTATCTGAAACCGGAGATTTGGGTGTAGGTTGATACTGAGTACCGATCTGATACCTGAGCTTTGGGTTATGAGAGATAACTGAGTACTGATCTTTGATGTTGGGTATGTAGGCAGATACTGAGTACCAGTCCATCAACTGTTCTTTGTGTTTGTGCTGACACTTGGAACGAATCCAATACCAGTGCGTAAATAAGCTCTATCTCAGATCACTATAAAAGCAACAATAGGCTTCACTTACCTATTGCTTTCCGAACAAAATGTAACAAGTACATGTAATCCTGTTAACTGAACGATTTATTATAAAAAAATTAATTGTTCTCTGGCAGCTTGGTAAAAAGAAATAGCAAAAATTTAGAAGAATTTCAATCAGTATACTCATGTACTCGATATCTGAGGGTTATTTACGGATATTAAGCGGCTATGTTTAAACTTATCACTGCATTCTGTGCTAAACCACTCCCACAATAACAGCCAATCACACACAAGTATCACCACCGAACAGACAGAGGGATGATTTTAGTGATCTTTTATCTTCTGTCAAATAAATGTGAAGAATCTGCAGGACATTTTGTGGCTGTAAGTACCATCACCATTCCGTCTGAGATGATAATAAAAGCCAGTCTTCAACAAACCCCTGTCTCTATTAAACGCCGGGCCGTCCCAATAATTTTTAAATAGACGCCGGGGCTTCTATTGGAAGATATACAGTGTGTGTTGTTTATGGTTAGATTTATTTTTAGATTTATTTTATTTGGGCAGTGGTGGGCTACTTGTTAGGACCTTGCTGTTATAAAGGGAAAGTCTCAAGTTCATGTCCCGGTCCAGGCACTGATGATGTTGAGCAAGGTACCGTCCTGCTACACTGTTCCCCGGTGCTTTTGATAGCTGCTCCATGTGTGGATGGCTTAAATGCAGAGGTCACGTTTCACTTTTTACTTATTTATTATTTTTTTTCTGTTTTGTTTAAATTTTAGAATTGATTCACGTCATTGGAGCAAGTCAGGGCAGCATTTTGTTGCACATTGTATAACTCTGTATATGAAAAACTTTTTGAATCTTGAATTTATTTGAGCCATAAATCACTGAGATCAAACTGAATATGAGCAGAAACACAGATTTGAATAATTTTGACCTTGCTCATATTGCAGGTTGTGTGTTTGTGTGTGTGTACATGCGTGTGAATGAGGGATAGAATGGAAGGAATCAGGCCGGTGCTGAGTAAAGAGAGGTCAGAAAGCATTCTCGACCTGAGGTCAATGGCTCAGTAGTGTGTAAAAAAAAAAAAAAAAAAGTTCTGATTCACTTGTGATAAAATGACGAGGTGAGTGAAGCTCATGAACTGAAAGTCTGGCTCATTTTTCCCACACATGCTGAGATGAGAGGAGTGATACAAGGTCAAGATTCAAGAAAGAAAAATTTTAACTCGAATGGCAGCATGGTGGCACCGTAGCACTATCTCTTCCGAGAGCAATTCTTGAACCTTGAGCAATTCCATTTTCCTTTAAAAACTACTAAGTTGGACCTGAAATATTTTCATTCCAGCAGTTCATACGACTGCAGTTTTAAAGCTCAAACATCTCAGGCACTAGACGGCTCCACAGGATGAAATATCTGAGCAGCATGCTGGCATACCCAACTGCAGAATTATAATATTTATGGTAAAGGAGTTGTAATTGGTCAAATATTATTTCCCCACTTGGTTATTTCAGTGTTTT
>JBBIGC010066032.1:0-10874 GCA_037576955.1 Lepidarchus adonis
GCCCGGGCTGGGACTTGAACCTGCAACCTTTAGATTTCAGGGGCAAAGTCCTAACCACTAGGCCACCACTGCCCCACGAGGGGGCAATAAATTTACACTTTTTTAAAAGCTGTACACTGACTATTTTACATTGTATTAAAGTTTCATATCTTCAGGTAAATAATAAAATAAAAAATCTGAGGGGTGTACTCTTTTGTGAGATACTGTAAATATAATACCATATAAACCAGATCTGTCAACCGTCACACTTTACCAGGCTTCTCTTAGTTTATGGCTTTCTTTCCTTAATATTATATGTATAAAACAAAAAAAAACATGTTTACAGTCCCCTCTGCACAATAAACAAACAAAATCATGTCGACAGAACAACTCTTCGTGTGATGCCACCTGGCTGTTGAGTTGTTGTGTTTGCTGTCAAAAGATTAAACAATTTATTTATTCATTTTTAATCACGATTAATTTCATGACTTCATATATTTGATCGTGATTAATCTAATTAATTCAAATTTTAGACCAAATAGGGAAGTTTAGATGGAATGTGAGCTGTAAAGGGAGGAAACCTGAGGTTTTACGTTAAGTATAGTGATGATGTTAAAAACACCTGGGACAGGAGGAAACTGAGGGAGTTTAAGGCTGTGAGACCTAGTGATGTTCAATACTCACACCCTCACTGTGAGCTCCACCTTTAGCTAGTTTCACCTTCTCCACTTCATAGAGCTGCTGGATCTTGGAGACCACAGTGGCTCTGGAGGGAAACTCAGAAGATGGTGACTGAAAGTGAGTGATGAGGTGCAGACCCTCGTCCTCTATGCTGATTGGCTGCAGCTGTAGCTCCATTCAGCATCTGCTACCGTTCATGTGTTTACACGGTTTCATGTGAACAGTTTTTCAAAGATTTACACCATAGTGGCCAAGTTTCCTCCCACAGTGACTAAACTGTAGTGACGTGTGACCATCACTGTCCTTTATCATTTTCACCACTGATGTGTGTTATGATCTACTACCTCACATGACGTGCGTTTGCTGTTTCTTACTCAGGTTTACACCAAGCGAAGTGGCAGACAGAGCAGACACTGCTGGACTGGAATGAATGGAGAGTGGAATGGAGGAAGAAGAGGAACTAGAAGAACAGAAATGAAAGAGGCAGCACACGAACATACTGCTTTTTAAACCAAATATCAATCAGCCAGAACGTTACAACCACTGCTAGGTTAAATGAAGAAATTTTGATGGTTAATTCGCTACAGCGGCACCTGTCAGTGGGGTGGCATATATTAGGCAGCAAGTGAACAATCAGTTCTTGAAGTTGATGTGCTGGATCTGAGGCCTTATTGTGATGCAGCATCTCCAGAATAGCAGATCTTGTGGCAGGTGGTCTTAATGTTCTGGCTGATCAGTTTATATATATATATAATTTGACATTCTTGTTTTTCATTGGACACTTTTCTATCAGCAGTGCAGCTGTTTGAAAGATGTACAAACCTTTGCTCCTCTTTTGAGTCGTGTTTTTATTAAACATCAGAAACATTTCTGTAACTGGCTGTGGATCACACACGGGCATTATTGACTGTAGTCCAAGTGACCTCATTAGGCTCCGCCCACAAATGTGTTCTGTTGTAGCTGCTGTGGTGAAGCATTACAGAACACCGCAAATAAATCCCATTCAACCCAGTGAAACGGTAGCACCTCGGTTCTGCTGAAATGTGGAACCGTGGAGCGTACGGACAATCAGCCTTACTGTACAACCGAGAGTAAAACTACGAGTGGCTGAAATTAAAGGAAGTTTGGCTTCGACTGAGATCCTCTGAAAAGAGATAATGTTTATAATAAAAATTATACATTTTAAAATATCATTTATGTATTCAATTTTTGAATTCAAATTCATTAAAATATGAATTTACAGCGTGTGCTGTGTTAAGGTTAGGGCCAGTGGTGGCAAATAAGTGGGAGATGTTAGTTCATGTTCATGGAGAAAATACCTCCAGAGAAACGCTGTGGATCCACTTGTGGTTGTTGATGCCACGGAAATGCACAGCAGAGAAGGGGGATCTGGCCAAGAACAAGTGAGTGAAATGCATTTTGGGAAACGTGACCTGGAGGACACCTTCAGGTAGCTGATTATATGCAGCTCATGTAATTTGTAAGTTCTTGTACACCGGCTTCCAATCAACTAAACTAAACAAGCTAAACAGGGGGAAATAGTGTTTAGTCATTATACTGCCCCCTGCTGGACCCAGCGCTGTAACTAAACAGGGTGAAATGGGGTTTAGTCATTTTACTGCCCCCTGCTGGACCCAGAGCTGTAACTAAACAGAGTGAAATGGGGTTCAGTCATTTTACTGCCCCCTGCTGGACCCAGAGCTATAACTAAACAGAGTGAAATGGGGTTTAGTCATTTAACTGCCCCCTGCTGGCCCCAGAGCTATAACTAAACAGAGTGAAATGGGGTTTAGTCATTTTACTGCCCCCTGCTGGACCCAGAGCTGTAACTAAACAGGGTAAAATACTGCCCCCTGCTGGACCCAGAGCTGTAACTAAACAGGTGAAATGGTGTTTAGTCATTTTACTGCCCCCTGCTGGACCCAGAGCTGTAACTAAACAAGGTGAAATGGTGTTTAGTCATTATACTGCCCCCTGCTGGACCCAGAGCTGTAACTAAACAGGGTGAATTGAAAAGCTGTTCCATTATGCATTATAAAAGTTCTCAATGATTTAGCTCTGAATTTATCTATTCTAAAACCATACAGAATAAATATTGCATCCAATTAATAACATTCAAATGGAAGTATTTCAGCAAAAAAGCCCTGAGTTGCACACAATAATTTCACATGTTCTCGAATGGGATTTGTGCCTGCGTCCTGTAAAACTCCAGTCGAGTTGGGTGGGTCACAGATCTCTAAAGCATCGCTCCATGGTGGACTTTCCTCAGGTGGCGCCGTAGGTTCTCTGTGCGGTTAAACCTCCTTCCACAGAGGCTGCAGTTGTACGGTCTCTCCCCCGTGTGAATGCGTTCGTGCTTCCTGAGGTCAGCGATGCGGCTGAACCTGAAGTTACAGCACTTGCATGCGAACGGCCTTTCGTTAGAGTGGCATACGAAGTGCGCGCCCAGGCTGGAAGATGTGGCAAATGTTTTTCCGCAGATGTGGCAGATGTGTGCGCTCTCTCTCCTCATATGCAGGTGGGAGAGGTTGGGAACATCCAGCCTGTTCTGTGCTCTAGAGCTCAGCACGTGTGCGTGGGCTGAAGTGTACTGCTCTTGTAAGATGTAGGCTGGCTCTGTCAGGCCTGTGCTGTAGGGCTGGCGGTTTTGTCCATCTTCTAGAGCCGTACCGTTCAGCATGTTAAAAACCGCATCGTCCACCATGAAACTGTCAGACTGGCCAGGTATGACACACTCCAGAGGTTCTGGATTTGGTTCCTCCTTAATGCTGTGTAAAATCACACGCCGGGGCGTTTCGGTTTCAGTGTTCTCTGGTACTGCAGCGTTGTTTGAAGAATTTGAGGTGGTTTTCCTCAACCCTGAGAAAGGCCTCCTCCTCTTTGCTGGAGACCTGGATTTAGAATGCCATGTGTTTACATCCTGTTCTGGTTCCAGCTGGATTTCACTGGGTTTCTCCTCCTTGAACACCAGGTTCTGGACGTCAGAAGCCTCTGTCTCCACCCCCTCTGACACACATGGCTCCAATCTACAGTCCAATGCCTGCTCGTGGTCTGCATCAAAGGAAGACTCCTCAGCATCTTCACACTGCACCGCATCTGACGATTGAGAAACTGTGTCAGTTACTTTATTAATTGCTCTATGTTCATATGATTCACACGCTCATTCTAACCGACTGTAATACACTACAGGAAGTGTAGGGGGCGATATGGAGCGCTATAATGTTCATATGATTCACACGCTCATTCTAACCGACTGTAATACACTACAGGAAGTGTAGGGGGCGATATGTAGCTCTATAATGGTCATATGATTCACATGCTCATTCTAACCGACTGTAATACACTACAGGAAGTGTAGGGGGTGATATGGAGCTCTGTAATGTTCATATGATCCACACTGTCATTCTGACAGACTGTAATACACTACAGGAAGTGTAGGGGGAGATATGGAGCTCTATAATGTTCATATGATCCACACGCTCATTCTGACAGACTGTAATACACTACGGGAAGTGTAGGGGGCGATATGGAGCTCTATAATGTTCATATGATCTACACGCTCATTGTGACAGACTGTAATACACTACAGGAAGTAGGAGGTGTAGGTGAAGTGCTGTGGCAGCAGACAGAGAGGATCTTTGAGATGACCTGTTTACAGAAGTAGTTAGTTTAACACAAATAGTCTTCGAACCTGATATGTCCAACTTTTCTTGCAGTTCGTCCAGTTTCCGCTGTAGTTTCTGATTCTCCTGCTGTAGTCTAGCCGACTCTTCCCGGGACTCAGACACAGCCTGACCCATCAGACGCAGAACTTCATGTACAGCAGTGGCTAAGAGTTCAGTCACATTAGTGACTAGAAGGTCCATCTGCGTCATCTTCAGTCCAGGCACAGGATCTGTAGCGGAGGAGGAGTATTATCCTAAAGGAACGGTTCAGGAACTGCTGAATACAACCTAATGTTTCAGCAAAAACCAACAGTACTGTCACACGGTTTGGGTTGTTACTGTCCTCAACTCCGGTCATAAGGGCCTGTGTCCAGCACAGGTTGGTAGTTCCCCTCCTCTAACACAGCAGCTACACCTGGCAATGAACTGGTGAGTTAAACCAGGAGTGTTTGAGCAGAGATCACTAAACTGTGCTGGAGGCCTGGAGAAATGAAACTGCTGTTAGAGTTCATCTAACAAGACAACAGTCTGCACATGTCTGTTTTATCCATTATAATCCTTTTTCTTAATATTCATTACTGTGCTACATTATATTCATTACTGGACTAAATTATTTTTATTACTGTGCTATATTCCTTACTGTGCTATATTATATTTATTACTGTGCTATATTCCTTACTGTGCTATACTATATTTATTACTGGGCTACATTATATTTATTAGTGGGCTACATTATATTTCTTTCTGTGATATATTATTTATATCATATATTATTTATAGTAAATATGTAAAATAAATAAGAACAGCAGCAGCTGCTTTTCCCGATTAGCAGCTTCAGCTCCAACACGTCTAACCGTTTACCATTTATATCCTCAACGGTAACGTTATATTCAATATTTACAGTTTTAAACCCATTGTAATTATCGCACATATCTGCGCGCTTTATGGTTTTATTCTCGCTTTATTTTCATACCTTTCCCACCCGCTCCGCGCTGATTTCGCTACTTCCGGTTATGGGACCACGTGCTTCCTCTTCCACTGGGTTGCCAGATGTTGCTGCAACGTACATCTCAAATCCCCATTTACATTGTTTCCGACCTTTTCTCAGAAAATTCGTCATGAGGAGACAAAATACGATTCCCCCAAGTCAGTTTTTACTATAAATAAATGCACCCCATAAATACACAATACATGCAAAATTATTCTACAGCTTAACAAATGAGGAACGTATTCAAAGGAGTATTATACAGATTACAATAAAAGTATTACGTTAATGCCTCCTTTACAGTTAACAACCAGTGCAGCATTATAATAATTACAGTAAAGTTTTTTTTTATATGTAAAAAATGCAAAAAGTTATTTCACCTACTCTAGCTAATGTGCTGTGGCCAGTGCCAGTGTACAGTGGGGCAAAAAAGTATTTGACAGCCCAAGATTCTGCAAGTTGTCCCACTTAAAAAGATGAGAGAGTCTGTAATGTTCTTCATAGTTTCACTTCAACTGTGATAGACAGAATATAAAAAATCAGGAAATCACATTTATGATTTTTTAAAGAATTTATTTGTATAATGGTGCAGAAAATAAGTAGGCTATTTAGCTCCTACAAACAAGCAAGAATTCTGTCCCTCGCAGACCTGTTTCTTTAAGAAGCTCTTCTATCCTCCACTCATTACCTGTATTAATGGCACCTGTTTGTGAACTCGTTATCTGTATAAAAGACACCTGTCCACAACTTCAAACAGTCAGAATCAAACCTCCACCATGGCCAATACAAGATCAATGACAATCTCCCTCCACCTGGGACTCCATGCAAGATCTCTCCTCATGGGTACAAATGATCTTGAGAACGGTGAGGAAACAACCCAGAACTACACGTGGGAACTGGTTAATGACCTGAAGACAACTGGGACTCCAGTAACAAAGGTTACTATTAGTAACATACTACGTCGTCATGGATTAAAATCCTGCTTAAGCAGCACATGTCCAGGCCCGTCTAAAGTTTGCCAGAGACATCTGGATGATCCAGAGGAGGACTGGGAGAATGTCATGTGGTCAGATGAGATGGAACTCTTTGGTGTAAACACCACTCACCGTGTTTGGAGGAGGAAGAATGCGGAGTTGCATCCTAAAAACACCACACCTACTGTGAAGCATGGAGGTGGAAACATTATGCTTTGGGGCTGCTTTTCTGCAAAGGGAACTTTGGGCAAAAACGTCCTTCCATCAGCAAGGGCATTGAAGATGAAAATGTCTGGATCTTCCAGTATGACAATGATCCCAAACACACAGCCCGGGCAACGAAGGGATATCTACGTAAAAAGCATTTCAAGGTTCTGGAGTGTTCTAGCCTCCGGACCTCAATCCAATACAGAATCTGTAGAGGAAGATTAAAGTCCATTTTGCCACGTGACAGCACCAAAACATCACAGCTCCTGAGAAGATCTGCATGGAAGAATGGACCAAAATAGCAGCTACAGTGTGTGCAAACCTGGTGAAGACCTACAGGAAACGTTTGACCAACCAAGGTCACATTACAAAGTATTGAAGTGAACTTTTGTTATTGACCAAATACTTATTTTCTGCACTGTTATAGAAATAAATACATCATCTTTCTCATCTTCGTAGAATGGAGTGCAGAGTGTCCATTAGAATCTTATCATGTACAGCAATTTTGCACAGAAGCGTGTTAAACACACTATTGAACTTACTGCACATTATATATATTGGGTTTTATAAACATTAATATTGAACACTAAACTTTGTGACAGACTGGTATGAGGTGAAAATCTGACAGTTTAGGGGTAGAAACTCCAAATCATGCACTTTGTCTAAGATTGCTAGGAGTGGTGTGACCTTTGGCCTGTGCAGCACTTGGTCTGCAGTAGTTAGTACCTACAGTGATCAGGGTCATGGGCACCTGAGGTTCGCTGATGTATGTGGGGAGTGAGGTCTGATCTCAGAGAGGATCCCCTGTTGTACTGAATGTTAATGCTGATCTGATAGAAAGGAGTCAGACACACAGTACAGCACAGACAGAGCTGTTTCAGCATCAGGAGGTGGTCTTAATGTTATGGCTGGTTGGTGTATATGCATTAATAACGAAGAATAATCATGTTCAACACCTCAGACGCAGATTCAGATTCAGTTCGAGTTTATTTGGGTGGAAGCGTACTGACATCGTGGGCAGACAGAGGCTGGACTGTGCAGACAGCGCTCACTAGTGCATTATGGGTTCAGAGGAAGTGAAGGATTCTACTCTACATTCACCAACAACCCAAACTGCTTTAGGAGCCAAGGCAAACAGTGACCACAGCTGCCAACTCCTCCACTGGCACGGCTGAGGTCAGAGATAACAAGATTCAGCTAGATTAATTCATAATTACTATGATTTACTTAAGTGCAGGTGCAATAATAATATTAATATTAATAATAATAAAAATAAAATTAATGATAAAAAATAAAACATTAATACATTTAAATAGTTTAATAACAATAAAATATTATTATTAAAGTATTACTACTCCAATAATAAAATAAACAATGTAATAATAATAATAATAAGACAAGTACAATTAGTCATATTGAAAATACTATCCCTTCCTTATGCAAAATATACCATTCAAGGACTGATCCATTAATCACTGTGTAATAGAGGTGGGAGAAAAATGATTTGAGTAATATTGATATTTTTGGCACAGTATTCTATCAAAACAGTGGTGCCAAGTGTCAATATTCACTTCTTTAATATCTTTTCTATTTGAAACTTTTTATATCATTTTAAACATGTATTTAATATTTTTTGGCCCACGTCTACTTTAATAGTCCACAAGGTGGCGCAAGACATCACTGTTCACAGTCAGCGGCTGCAGCGGCTCCAATATGTAGCATGTTGGATTAAAGAGGTGGAATAATATATCATGGCCCAAATATCATGATGGCACCTCTGTGACAGTTCCCACCCCTGACACGTATGATGTATAAGGGACCATCCAGCGAAAGAACCTGCACCATCATTGTGCATGAGTTCCTTCTGCCAAACCAGGACCTTCCACATGCTCTCACGGTAAAACAGTCCAGCACAGGCGACGGGACGGACACGAGCTCTGTGCTAAGTTCATCTAAGTTAACGAAAGCGTCAGTACCCTGTGACCACGGAACATCTGCAAACTCACAGTAGAATTCAGAGGTAGCTAAAGGAGAAACATGCTAAATACTGAACGATGGACTGAGTAACAGTGTTTCACTCGCTGGGTCAGTTACACACAGAATGAAGCGAATGTTGCTGAGGCTGAAGCGCTGGTTATAGGCCGAGTCTTTCAGTCCTGTTCCTGCTTTGCTCCTATTACTGCACATTTCAGTGTTTTCCTTCCCAGATCCGCACGATGTTGCTTCTCAGTCGAACTGTGTGTTTGTTCCTGAGCTGCACATTAACTCTGCTCTCATTTCCACTTTGCCATTTACGTTTACAGCATGTGGCAGATGCTCTTATGTACAAGGGGAATCAAACCCACTTCTCTAACCATTAGGCCATGGCTGCCCCCCAGCTGGAGATCAGGCCACATGGAATCTGACACTCAGGACGACCCCAAAGCTTTGGACTCTAGATCAGTGGTCCCCAACTACCGGGCCGCACAAAATCTCAATCCGTAGAATCTAAGTATGTTTAAGATGTCAACTTTGCCGGTATTCTGGATGAAAGTCATGGCAGAAAACCCTGATATCTCCACAACAGCACTGAAAACGTATTCTAAAAGAAACATTTATGCGTTACCATAGCGACCAGAAGGCTTGAGGGGCAGAGGAGGACGTTACTCTCAATGTTGTTAGCGCATTTCAGGACAACGCTGCTAATAAAGTTACTTAATTACACAGTGGATTCTTGTTTATTATTATATTTTTAAAAATACCACAGCTTTTGTGTTGGTCGTATCATTTTATTTGTTGTTTTTTTCCGCAACACCTTAAATGCTGGTCTGCAAAAATATTGTCTGACATTAAACCGGTCCGGTTGGGGACCACTGCTCTAGATGGTCCATATTTTCTTTCTCCCTGAAGAAAGTAAACTGGTCCAAAAACATTCACTAGGGTTTTTTTCATACGTACGATGTTCTTATTCCGTAAAACTAAAAGACCCACATGGGAAGCGCTTTGTTGTGCAGGCTTAAGACTCTGTACTTGTGACGTACGCACAAAACGGGACCTAAAAATGCGTACGTCTCTTCTTACGTAACATTGTGATCTATAGAAACAAACTTGACTTGGTAAAATGTGCGTATATCAGTACATATATAATAATTCCTTGTGCTAGTGAGTTGTACACTGTACATTTAATTTCACTTATTCAATCACATATTTATAATAGTGAATAAATATATCTGCAAAATATATAATCCGACTCAAATCTTAACTTATACCTTTTCACACATTACAGTTACCGCCCACATACTTCCATGCGTAGGTCATGTTGGCGCTGACGCTGAGCAATACGTCCACTAGAGGGCAGAGTCAACATCAAGCATGGCAACAGTGGTGGAGGTGGTAATGTGAAAAGAGGCGAAAGTGGTGGAAGCTCTCGGTGATGGAACATCTTATAGCAAAATCTGCTCCTGTTGACCATAATATTGTAAAGTAGGAGTTTTTAAGCAAAAACGACAGCAGGGCATGTAGCAACAGTGCTAAGTCATTGAAAATCAGTGTTGGACCAATCTCCTTGACAAAAAAAAGTTATTTCACCCCCTCCACCCAGGAAAACACTGCAGGATGTGCAGGAGCTCCAGGAGCAGAACTGAGAAACGGTTCACTTTAAGCACATGCTCAGTGTAAATTACAGCTTCTGATGCAGGAAACTATTCTAACAGCGACCACAGAGCAGCAGAGGAGAAAACGGAAAAGAGAGATAGAGAGAGAGAGAGAGAGAGAGAGAGAGAGAGAGATGCTGAGGGTCCATTATGTTCCTTTAGGTGGGCTCCATTTCAGAGCTGTGGGGTCGATGGTCTTACTGCTTCCCCGCTTCATCTCTTTGGATTTCCATTCATCAATCAGGTCCTAAGTGTTAAAACGTTCTTTGTTATTTTTTGTTTTCTCTTATTACCTATTTTTCCTCTAAACTACTTTGTAAGTACAATCCCCCGTTCTGAAAAAGTTGGGATGCTGTGTAAATTGTAAATAAAAACACAACGGCAGAGTTTTACTCACAGTAGAACATGGAAAACAAATCAAATGCTTAATTAGAGTAATTTTGAATATGATGCTGCAACACATCTCAAAATGTTGGGACAGGACCATGTCTTTTAACAACAGTCTGTAAACATCTGGGAACTGAGGAGACTAGTTGTTGGACTGTTGGCAGAAGAATGTGTCCCATTTTTTGTGATGCAGGATTCTACTTGCTCAACAGTTCTGGGTGTTTTGTGATATTTTTGTTTCCTGTTGTTCCAGATGTTTCCAGCTGGTGAAAGGTCTGGACCACAGACAGGTCAGTTCAGCAGCCGGACTCTTCTACTATGAAGCCGTGCTGTTGTAATAGATACAGTATGAGGTTTAGCATCG
>JBBIGC010066042.1:0-10873 GCA_037576955.1 Lepidarchus adonis
TTCCCACAGTGACGACAAAACATTCCGCCGTTCGTCTTCACATGAAATGCGCTACAGCTACGTTTGGGTCTATGTTTCAAAAAATGTGTCTCTGCTTTTGTGTTTGTAATTCTCAATTTGTTGTTGTGGTTTGCACTTCAGGGCCACCGTAAATAAATTTACATATGTCTACTATATCTGCCTATAGCAAATTAGTTCTTCTTATCCCATTTTGTAAAGAATATTTCAGTCTGGATTGATTTTTCAGTGAGGCACAATGGAAAAGAGCCAAGCAGAAAGTAGAGACTGGCTGCATACATTAGTGCTGTAGAAATATTACATAAAACATTATTAGACATAAGACCATTGACACAACTGAAACACAAACAACTTACTTTGCCCTTTATTTAATGAGGAAAATATCACTAATAATATCAGGTCCAATATTACATGTGCCAGCCTTTGCTTTCAGTTTCAGTAGCTTCAGCTGTAATAACCGCAAAGTGAAAGTAACTATTTGTCATTGTGAACACACCTCATTACACAAAGTGCACCGCAATGAAATGAAACCTCTGTGACCTCTGAATGCAGGCAGCAGTGTAGTGGGACAGTACCTTGCTCAAGGGTACACGAGTAATGCCTGGACCAGGACTTGCGACCCTCTGTTCACAAAAGCAAGGTCCTAAAAACTAGGCAACCACTGCCCAACTACACCTTTCTGGTAACTATAGATTAGTCCTGCACATCAGCCTGGAGACACTTTAGCCCATTACCCTGTACAGAACAGTTCAGCTCTGCAATGTTGGTGAGTTTCCTTCGAAAACATTAACTTTACATTTCTTTAACCATTCTTTGGTAGAACAGCTTTGGGTTGCTGTCCTCACCCATAAGCTGCATCATCCACTTTCACTTGAGATTCTGTTCATGGACATATGCCCTGACATTCCTTTAGATTTTGCAAGTATAAATAAAAACAGTGTCATGCTGTTCTAACACACCACTCATAGAAATTGAATATTTTTCCTAGATAAATAAATGGCTAAGTGTAATACTTTTGTCTGATTTGATTTATTGGGTTGCCTTTATCTACATTTATGAGGCATGAAATCTATTGTAAGCCATATAACAGATTATAAAATTGTTGGGCATTCAAATCCACCAGATGTCATAAGAAAAAATACTTGTTATGTATTTGGCAAAATGTGTTATGGCATTGCTCCAAAGAAACTGTTTGGTACCCTTATTTTTGAGGTAAAACTATTTGCTTGACAAATATTGAAAGTGAAAATCAAACATTTTTCAGAATAGCATGACGTCTCCAGACTTCTGATGGTGTGTGTGTGTGTGTGTGTGTGTGTGTGTGTGTGTGTGTGTGTGTGTTTTGTGAACAAACTGTGAAATCTGACACATCCATCACAAACTAGGGCTCTATGCCCTTGTTTTTCCACAGAACACGCCTCTCTCTCAAAACCCAATCTGTTGATCAAGTTTCTTTAAATTTCCATTCAATTAAATCCTTTAAAGATCTTTTTCCCCTCCTACTTCATCTCCATCTAAGCTTGGATCACATGTCAACCACAGCATTAATACCACCTGCCTAACATTGTGTAGAACCGCATGGTGCTGCCAAAACAGCTCTGATGGCTCCACAATAACTCCAAAGGCATGTTGTGGCACCACAACATTAACAGCAGATGCTTCAAGTCTTGTGAGGTGGGGCCTCCCAGGATTGGACTTGTCTAGCACGTCCCACTGATGCGTGACTGGATTGAGATCTGGGGAATTTGGAGGCACACTCAACACCTTGAACTAGTTTGTCATGTTCCTCAAAACTGTTCCTGAACCATTTCTGCAGTGTAGCAGGGTGCATTGTCCTGCTGAAAGGGACAACTGCCATTGCAGCAGCAGTCCTAAAGGTTTCACAGGTTTTCAATGGGGTTGAGATTTGGGGACTGAGATGGTCATGGGAGGAGCTTGATTCTGTGTCTGTTGAACCATTTCTGTGTAGATTTGGCCAAATGTTTAGTGTCATTATCTTGCTGAAAGACCAAGTGACGACTCATCTTGAGCTTTCAGGCAGAAGACACCAGATTTTGATTTAAAATGTCCTGGTATATTAAAGCATTCATGATGCCATGCACCCTAACAAAGGCCTCATTTACACTGCAGGTCTTGATGCTCAGTTCTGATTTGCTGCCTATATCCAATTTTTTTGACCTTCTGTTTACACGTGTTTTAAATTGTGACCCATATCCGATTCGCCTGTTTACAGTTGCTATAGCAAAGGGGCGTTGTTACACCACACAGTAGCCAAGATGGACGAACAGGAAATATACTTGATGCTAACTCTGCGATGTCGCAAAAATCACAAAATAACCGTATGATATTGAAGCGGAGACGAAGGAAAAGGGCGATTATTGCAGCTGCACATATGTTGCCGCTATTTTGGCTTCGACCATTCAGAGGAACCTCTGGGTGCGTGAGCGAGCTCATGATTGCTCTTCCATTGCATCAGAAATATCCTCAAACAGATTTGTTTCAGTAGGAGCCTTTAACTTTATCTTAAACTGACTCTTCTCCCCACAGGTCTCCATGTTTGTGTTTGCACGCGCCCATACGACGTCATCAAACTGCAATGAAGAACTAAATTGTCGCAGTTAATGACGTACAGACGCATCGCTTAGGAAAACCTGAACTGCCTGTTTACAGTACAGTCGCATCAGCACATATCGGATTTATATCGGATTTATTTCCACATATGAATGAGGCCTGAATCCGATCTCAACATATCCTAATGCATGCGTTTTTTCCCTGTTTACACTGTCATGGGACAGATCCACAGTCCCAGTTGAAGCCACAGTATCGCTTCGTGAACTCCAGATGTTTGCGTTTGTTGCCATGTAGACATCATCTGATGGTTGTTTTGTCTTTCAACATATCTTTACCAGTGGTGCCAATAGTTATGGAGGGCACTGTATCAGGCTGCAAGATTTCTCAGCAGAACATTGTGCAGAGCATCACATTACCTACACCAGTTGCTTTCTATAGTGCTTTCTGGTGCTATCTGGTCCCAAGGTAAGTTATGCAAAAACTGTTATCTGTTCACACGGTGCAAAAGAAAAGGTTATTAATCAGATCAGGCCACAGTACTGTTCTAATGTTTGCATTCCCATTGCTGGCACTATGAATGAATGGGGTGAACACAAACCATTCGTGGCCCCACTGCACTGTGTGTTCTGACATCTTTCTGGCATATCCTGTCTGAACCTTTTCAGCAATTTGCGCTACTGCAACTCTGCTGTGGAATTGGAGAAAAGGCCTAGCCTTTACTCACCATGTGCATCAATGAGCCTTGGGCACCCATGACCCTGTTTCCAGTTCACAGACAGTCCTTTGTTGGATTGTTTTCGATGCATTCAGGGAACACCCCTCAAGACCTGCTTTTTGGAGAGCTAATCATAGAAATAAGGGCATTTTCAATGCGTCTAAGATCCTTATCCTCACCCATTTTTCCTGCTTCCAGCACATCAACTTTATTAACAGACTGTTCACTTGCTACCTAATATATGCCACCCCTTTACAGGTGCCATATTAATGAGATAATCAATGTTATTCACATCATCTGTCAGTGGTTTTAATGTTGTGGCTGTTCACATATTTCCCTATTATCTTTTGTCAAATAATTTTCCTCCAGACATCTCTTCATACCTCCCCCATTTACCAGCATATCTCTACATCTCCCCTTCTTTCACAGCGTGACTCCTGCGGTTCTCTTAAGCTGTAATGCCTCCTGTGATATCTGTGGTTTTCTTCATGCATTCTGGCTTCTAGTTAAAGCAGCAGAAAGAGATGATTAGCTGATTAAACCACAGCAAAGTCTTCTAACACATCTCTGGGGAACAACCCACACATATTCATTTCTACAAGTACTGTTCTCAGCAAAATGTATATCAGTTGCTTGCTACTTGGGTCTTGCTGGATAGGTGAGGTCTTGAGGTGTGAGATGTGCATTTAAAGAAATGTTATGTTCTGTTTCAGTTGGAACGATCAACCGTGACATTAACACCACTTATTAATATTACCTAATATTAAGTGGGCCCTCCTGTACACCTTTCTATCAGAGTGAAAGCGTTCACATCAAAGTTTTTTAAAAATCATTTAAGAATTTAGCTGGAAGCTGTGAGCAGCACATATAACTGATATCTTCATGTGTTTATCCACCAAAACATTATCCAAGTTAGCATCGGCTAAGTTGTGATTGGTAAGTCAGTCAGTTGGTCTTATTAACAGAAAATATGCAATAACCAAGAGTGTCAAGAGTGATGAGACAGATGAGTGAATCAGTCAAAACAGTTATTTTGGTTTTCTTGATCAAAATATCACTTATAAAAGAGTCAACTGCAATTCTCAATTTCTGAAACTGACTGGGTAATTGTTTTTGAGCCTGTTGATCTACCAGAACATGTGTATACAGAAAGAAATGTTTAACTAATGTGCAGTCTGATAATGGTCTATATTTGTTGACTTTGTGCTTGACATTTATTTTGCTTTCTTTTCCTGTCATTGGTTTTCATAGCTTATTTCATAATGTTGTGCTAAAAAAGCCTATTCTTTAGAATCCCTTTGGGACATGCTGTCATTCTGCCTGCACATTGTTACAATGTGTACAGACAAAAAAAACCCAAAAAACAAGATGTACTACTGAGGTCAAACCATTCAGAGGTGAGAAACAGGCCTATGTATGACTTTTTCACCAGATAGTGCTTTAACTTATGTGTTTACTTACTTACTTAGCTTATGTACTTGTGTACTACTTACATACATAGTATCAATGTACTTTTTTTTACTTACATATGTATATACTTACATATCTACTTGCATGCATGTGCATGTACTTTCATGCATATGTGCAAACTTATCCACTTACATATAGACATACCTATGTATTTATACACATACTTTCTTGCTTTTTATTAAATCTTTTAAATCTTTATTTTTTTTTCTTTATTTAAAATATTGTCCAGCAATATTTGGGAAATATTTGAATGGCTATGCATGGTTTGTTAGTTGCTGACTCACAAAATCACAATCTGAGAGAAAAAAAAGAAAAATAATTTGAAATAATAAAATAAAGATATAACATAAAGCAGTTAAAATACCGCCAGATAATGGATTCACCAATGAGAATGTAGCATTGTAAACAAAATATGGTGATATGTGGATACACATAAACACAAATCTCTGTTGATCTTATCCCCAACACACATACACAAAACACACCCACACAGTGGGAGGAACTAATGCTGCCATTTGTTTATGGTGTAAATGATCCTTAGCTTTTGGGGCAGAATTACGGATGTTGAGGATGAGGAAACATGGGCGTAGGTGAAAAAGATCAAGAACAAGAAAAAAGTGGCCTTAATGAGTAAGAATGGACTGACACACAAAATGAAAGCTTAAAGAGAAGGAAGAAAAACGTATGATAAGATCTGCTTAGAAATTAGGCAGAACATCACAAGGCTGAGGGCTAGGAGTTAGTATGTGGAGAAAGGGAGATTAAGGGTTACCTCAGTCACTTTTACAGCAGAGGTGTTTGTATGAGTGTGTTTTCTGGAGGTTCTGATTTAAGCCAATTGCAAACCAGTCCAAGTTGCTAAACTGCCAAAGCTCAGAGAGCCAGGCCAAAGACAAACCAACTTATATGAGAGAATAGCTGTGTTTTCTTTTTCTTCATTTTGTTCAGTTTTCCTTCTGTCTCAAAATCCCCATCATGTGATGCCACCAACACATGAGGCACATGAAACCAGCTGCAGCTAAGGAAATGTCACTGGCAGTCAGTTAACGGGTTTGGAGAAGGCTGCTGACCGCCAATTTTGTTACACCAACTCTAAGATGTCAATGCTAGCAAGAACTGCGCTTTGAGTGATGAGAGGGACAGGAGGGCCTTCCTACCCCCCAGCGAGGCCAGGTGTGCTCTCTTGGACTCCTGGGAAGAGATGACTACAGCACCACTAGAGACTGAATTTAAAATCTTAATGTTACAGGCCAGTGCTTAGACGTGGGTTTGGCAACCTTTACTATCAAAAGAGCCATTTTGCCCCCTCTTCAACTAAAGATAGATCACCCGGAGCCGCAAAACATAACACAGCTTATAAACTTATAAACATTCAGGAGTCCTCAACCACCGGCTGTACCAAAAATTACAACTTTAAAAAAAACAAAATACGATCTCAATCTGTAGCATCTAAGTATGTTAGAGACTCAGCTTTGCCAGTATTCTGGATGAAAGTCATGGCAGAAAACCCTGACATCATCACAACAGCACTGAAAACTTATTTTGAAAGGAACGTTTACGCATTGCCATAGTGACCAGAGCGCGTTATGGGGTGTTACTCTAAATGGGCGTATTTCGCATTTCACTTTATTTACACTGCTAATAAAGTTACATAATTACACAATGTTAAAGTATCACCTCAAACTCCAAGCTTACTAACAAAATAAAAAAAATAAAATATATAATTAAAAGTCTACTAAATAAAAAATTTTTGTCAAGGCCAAACAGAGCCACAGCAAGGTGGCTGAAGAGCCTCATGCGGCTCCGGAGCCACGGGTTGCCGACCCCTGGCTTAGACGGTTGCACCACTCGAGAGCCGAGCTCAGTGTTTTTCAGACTAAATGTTTATTAATTATTGGAAACATTTTTCTTTCTAAATCCATCTGGATTTCATACTAATGCCTGAATGAACTTTAATAACTTAAAAGATTGGTATGTCAGCACGATACAGAAAACTTTCCCTTCCCTCATTAAACAGAGAAGGGTTTACTACTAAAGAATGATTATTTCACATGTGTGTGCACAACAACAACATTTATTCTTTGGCTTCATGTGCTCTTTGATCTCTATGATCTTTGTCCCTAAAAATATCCCAGTCTCCCTCACTCTTGGTCTCTACACCGATAGATATGGACCAATATTGCAATACACAGCATTAGGCCTGTAGGTAGTATTCAATACTGTTCAATAAAAAAGGAAAAGCAGTAACTGAGAAATTTACTACCTTAAGGAATCTACGCACCTCTGTGGGAAAACGAATGGTATAAAGCTCACAATCAAGTTGCTGTTCTTTTTTCACAAGCAGCATGATAAAAGCCAATTAAATTAAAATATGTTAGTAAATATATTTTATTCTTAAGGAATATGTAAATAATAGAAACTTCACAGGTGAAAACACATTTACTTTTCAAAAACGTTAATGTAAAAATGACCATTTTTTTTGCCATGAAATAGATTTGCAAGAGCTTAGCCCCCCCAACCCCCCTCAGAATCCATAAAATTTCACTCACCCATCTATTCTCCACCCTATTCATGTAGCAATCATCATAAAAAGCTTCAAGGCAAAAGAGCACCAATATCTTTCTACAACACGGTGAAAGTTCTGGAATTGGTCCACAGCTATTCCTAGAAAGTCCGTCCACATTTTTGCTGCAACCCGACTCAAACACATAAGGATTTAGCAGGAATGTGGACCAACTGGGGAGCCAGTCTGAGAACCCCTGCTACAAGCTGTTCAAATCACATACACACTAGAACTGTGTACACAGACAACAGCAAGCCACAACAAATACACAGCTTCTATATGTGAAACAACAAATCCTCCTGTGCACAAGCCTAAAAGCCCACAGTGGGTGACACTAATGCAGTCTTACACATCTGCACGGGTCAGATTCCCAGACTGCAGTGCTGCAAGAAGAACATTTATGTTTATGACAGTGTTATAATATGACAGTGTTTCACCACATACAGTTTAATTCCCAGCAAAAAAAAAGCTTTTCAACAAATTATATTGTGACATCAGAAATACCAACACCTACTACTTCTGTATAGAGTGTTTTAGCCCAGACTTTTTGGACTAAGGCACATTACAGAGGATGTAATCAGAATAAAGGCCATTTATTGTAGAATCACATACGTGTCAGGCACAATATTACATCAATAAAGCTGTGCCAAGTCAATTTATTTATTGATTTATTTACATTAATTTAATTTAATGTTATAATACATACTTCTATTGTCATAACATTGTTTCTGAAGTCCACAAGATGGTGCAAGTCTTTACTATTATCTTGCATGACAGTGGCAATTGGAAAGGAAGTCAGAGTCACCAAGATGCCTGCAGAGACTCCTATACTATAAATATCTCACCTGCTATTAAGTTGAAGTATTGCATTAATATTGTATCCTGGCACAAATATTGCAGTCAATATCATATCATATTGTTATCTCAGCCAATTCCTACCTCAAAAAAGCAGCCTGTTTAAATCTGGGGGCTAAGGAGGGGTTTGGGAGTATAAGAATTGGTTGTTTTAAGTATAATCAGACAAAAGAGTTAAGCAGGAATCTGGGCAGACAGCTTAGTAGCTTTCCTTCAAAACTCCCTGCAATGAAACAAGAACAAAGAATATGGTTGAGGTGAGGGACTTCTACTGACAGCAAATAAAACTAAACCCCACAACACTCGCCTCAACACTCAGCAAGTCTTAACAAGTCATCCTGATTCATTCTTTTCAGTATGCACACACATACATAAACAGGTGCAGGAATGTGCAGCCACATGCCAGTCAAGTGTAAATCCTTAGGCCTCCTTCACTGAATGAGCCGCAGTGGAGATCTTGCACCCGCTACCCCATGACTGGCAAATGACCATTAGGCTGGTGAGACTCACAGAACCACAGGAAAGTGCTGATCACATGTTACACAGAGTGATCAAGTGCATGATGATTCAGTCACGCAGTACAAAGCTTATGGAAGCCTTTGTGGCTGAAGTTTACATGATCTTAACATCATAACCATTTAAGCATGCTTGACTTACATTACCTTCACTTTTCCCCAAAGCTAATTCACACTGTCCTAACATCAGAGGCCTTAAATTGCAATCTATTTTACTCACTTTATTCTCACAAATAAAGAAGTTGAATGAATGTGAAGAAGTTGGATGAATAGCCTCTACAGGAACCAGAGCCACTGTCCAGCACAGTTTGGTAGCTCCCCTCCTCAAACACACTTACTAAACCTGGCAATTAACACTTGACTTGAACCAGGTGTTTTTGAGCATAGAAGTCACCAAACTGTGCTGGTCAACAGGCCTCCAGGACTGTTTGGGCACCGGTGTTGTACAGTCTGCATCTGGAAAAACAGTTCCCTTTAAATACACTGTCACAAAAAACAATCCATATATACAGTGCCTTGTAAAATAATTAAACCCCAATAAAAGTTACAAAGGACACTTACAGAGTTAGTTACATACATAATATTTTTTTTCATTTCCTCAAAATTCACTACTTTCAATCTTTAAAAAGAAAAGTTGGAGGTTCCAAAGCAGAGAGGCTAAATACCTTTTATGCTTTATGTGTCAAATATGTATCATAGTACTCCAGAAAAATAAGATGAGAAGGCAGTACAGGACAGCCAAACATACAGAGATCATTTACATAGTTCTAAAACAGCAACAAAACACCCAGTTTAATTATCGGGGATATATAGAGGTAGAATGGTTATGTGTAAAGAATTATGACAGGTTTTATAGAAAAAAAGACAAATGCCTGTTTCTATAGTCGGACCACTAAACCTAAAATTATTTTCCATGTTTTTTCCCCTTCCCCTTAATGCTGACCAAACAGTGATCAGAGATTTTCACTTTAAACAAGCCTCTTCATCTCCCAACTCAGGAAAAAAAAAACACTGTAGATGTTAGCCAGTGGTGCAGAGCAGATAGTCTGGAACCTGCTTGGTTCCCCATTATTATATGCATGCCTGTATAAGAGCCAAGGCAGGAAACGTTAAGATAACACCTCTCCATTATTTATAACACCTCTCACAAAGCCAAGAATGCCACTTTCATTTCATTCACTGAACATTTACAGATAGTGATCACCTCACTTTTGAGTCCCAAAACTTCAGCCACCTCAACCTACTGCTGCTAAAACATGTCTGTTTTCAAAGATCCAGTGGAACACAGCTGGGTGTGTTAAAAGAGGTACTTAAACGTTCAGGGATGGCTGATATAAATTGGCTAGCAAGCCCAATTCCTCCTCCTCTATTAAAAAAATACAAAATTAGGCAAAATAAAGTTTCAACTTTGTCAATATATTATTTTACTTGCTATTAACAAATTACTAGAAGCTGAATACTGACTGAAACTATGTACAGCAGCCCTACCAATAGGTCATACTAAAAAATAAGGTCTGGCTAACACGGAGCTGATTTATACTAGCCCAAGCTGTAGATTCACACAAATTCATGTCACATTTTTTGTTAGGTATTGTTTCACATGTGGTAAAACTCTCCCCAGGTTCATTCTCATTTTGGGCTTATCACTGGCTATGTGCAGCTAGCAATAGGTAATTAGCATGGGATAAAATCTGATAGACATGCTATTGCAAAGTAATGAATATACATGCAATATTGATAATACAATAATTTTCATTTTGTTAACAAGATGCAATTGTGATTATTCCAGTACATGACAATGAATGCAGAAACATTTTATTTGTGTCATGAGTGTTTCCAATTTCTATGACTGTAATAATGTACATTTCTGTTAGCGGCCTTATGTTGTGCTAATGCTAAGCTAACAGCAGTAATACAGTAGATGTTCACTGAAATTTAGAGATTGTAAGTGCTTACAAATGTCACATGTATTCTACTGTTGCTTTACATAGCCTTTAGTAACAATCTGAACTAAAATGTTATGTTATGTCTTTTTTTGTGGAACTTAAATTATTCCACCACTTTGTTATGGAGATAATTTAGTGTCAATATTCACAAATATAATTACAAGATTCACAAATATAATTACAAGATTCACAAATATAATTACAAGATTCACAAATAAAA
>JBBIGC010066073.1:0-10873 GCA_037576955.1 Lepidarchus adonis
CAGGATGCCCTCATGTCTGTGCTACCTCCTGGTTCTCCCCTCTAGTTGTGCTGTCATAGAGAGTTTTGCTGGAGCTCAGACCACAATGTTCATTACTTTAAATAATCCATAACACTGAGCATCCCCAACAGTCTCGCTCTCGCTCGCTTTCACTCTGAGCTACTCTGAGCTTCCAGCTCCGGATTCATGTCTCACTCTGCAGCGCGGATCATGAGGAGGAAGATCATCAGTAATTACCCCCCCAAGCCTACTGAAGAGAGATGCATGGACAGAAAGCTACCTGATCTCCCCTAAGGAACTGTAGCTGCCTCTTCACATTGAACTCCTGATTTTATTTAATAGTTTTTCTTCTCTTTTTATCGCTCTCCGTTGTCGACCAGAGGAGGATGGGTTCCCCTTCTGAGCCTTGGTTCCTCGCAAGGTTTCTTCCTATAATTAGGGATTTTTTCCTTGCCACTGTCGCTTTGGCTCATTGAGGGCTCGGACCTGGATTCTATAATCTCTTTAAAGCGGCTTTGTGATCACGTCAGTATAAATAAATTTGACTTGACTTGGTTACTACTATAAATTACTTATTTATGTCATACTGTCAAACCATTGTTTATTTGCTCATTTGTTGTTCAATTGCACTCTTTAAAAAAAACATACAGTCCCTTGTATTAAATGCTGACTTTCTTACAAGCTCCTGCAAACCTGAAGACATAGTTTCATCTCGCGTTGTACAAACCCGATTCCAAAAAAGTTGGGACACTGTACAAATTGTGAATAAAACCAGAATGCAATGAAGTGGAAGTTCCAAATTTCAATATTTTATTCAGAATACAAAATAGATAATATATCAAATGTTTAAATTGAGAAAATGTATCATTTAAAGGGAAAATCTCGAAAAAGGTTGGGACAAGGCCATGTTCACCACTGTGTGGAATCCCCTCATCTTTTTATAACAGTCTGCAAACATCTGGGGACTGAGGAGACAAGTTGCTCAAGTTTAGGAAAAGGAATGTTGTCCCATTCGGTTCTAATACAGGCTTCTAATTGTTCAACTGTCTTAGGTTTTTGTCACATCTTTCTCTTTATGATGCGTCAAATGTTTTCTATGTGTGAAAGATCTGGACTGCAGGCCATTTCAGTACCCGGATCCTTCTCATACGCAGCCATGATGTTGTGATTGATGCCGTATGTGGTCTGGCATTGTCATACTGGAAAATGCGAGGTTTTCCCTGAAAGAGACGACTGGATGGGAGCATATGTGGTGCCATTGCAGATGTGCAAGCTGCCCTTGCCACACACACTCATTCGCGATTCGTGATTTCAGATCATTGTGAATACACCACAACGAAATTTGTCCTCTGTTTTTAACACATGTGCACACGTGGAGCAGCAGGCAGCTATCAACAGCGTGGGGGAGCACGGGGAGCAGTGAAGTGGGGACGGTACCTTGCTCAAGGGTACCTCAGTGGTGCCCGGACTGGGATTTGAACCTGCGACCTTCTGATCTTAGGGGCAAAGTCCTAACCACTAGGCCACCACTGCCCCATGCAGGATGCAGGCTTCTAAACTGAGCGCTGATAACAAACTTGGGTTGTCCTTGTCCTCATTAGTCCGGATGCCATGGCGTCCCAGTTTCCCAAAAAGAACCTCAAATTTTGATTCATCTGACCACAGAACAGTTTTCCACTTTGCCACAGTCCATTTTAAATAAGCCTTGGCCCAGACAATACGTCTGCGCTTCTGGATCATTTTTAGATATGGCTTCTTTTTTGACCTATAGAGTTTTAGCCGGCAACAGCAAATGGCACAGTGGATTGTGTTCACCGACAATGTCTTCTGGAAGTATCCCTGAGCCCATGTTGTGATTTCCATTACAGTACCTGTGTGTGATGCAGTACCATTCTAAGGGCTCCAAGATCAAGGGCATCCAGTATGGTTTTCCGGCCGTGACCCTTATGCAAAGAGATTGTTCCAGATTCTCTGAATCTTTGTATGATATTATGTACTGTAGTTGATGGTAACATCAAATGCTTTGCAATTTCCTTTCTGATATTGCGCCAATGTTTTTAGCCGCAGCATTGGGGGAGTCGGTGATCCTCTGCCCATCTTGACTTCTGAGAGACTTTGCTACTCTGAGAGGCTCTTTTATACTCAGTCTTGTTGCCAATTGACCTAATAAGTTGCAAATTGGTCCTCCAGTTGTCCCAACTTATTTGGACTGTAGCTCTCATGAAATCAAAAATGAGCCCATATTTGGCATGACATTTCAAAATGTCTCACTTTCAACATTTGATATGTTATCTATATTCTATTCTGATTATAATATTGAAATTTGAAACTTCCACTTCATTGCATTCTGTTTTTATTCACAATTTGTACAGTGTCCCAAATTTTTTGGACTCTGGTTTGTATATTTCCAAGATGACAATGAAAGAAACTTGACTTGGCTTGAACATGAGGGAAAACTCTCAATTTAGCATAACTAAGTTATGACCAGTGGAAGTGAGCCTGAAAGGAAAGTGATAAGGAGTTGTTTGGAAATGCAGAGAGTCAGGACACAAGGGAGTTTCCAAACTCACAAAAGAAAACAATCAAATTCATTTTTTATGCACAGGAAGTTTCAAGCAACGCAACAAACACAGAACAGTGAGGGGAATAAATGAGAAACCAGAACAAACAAGGCTGAGGAGGGCTAAAAACAGAGATGTGCTTCACATGTTCTTAGCAAACGAGAGGCTGGTTCATAAAACAAAGAACATGTGCTGCTTATTCCCAACTCATCAAATAACACAGCACAAACATTGAGGCTGAAAAGTCTCACTGTCAGTGAATCAAAATAGCACAGGTTTGGTGCATAATTATAGGTGTTTCACTTCACATGTTCTGCAAAGAATCAGTACGTTTTCACTGTGGAATTAAGAAAATTCAATCTTGACTGTTTGAACACATCACTCGTGAAGCAGTAAATTTTACCTCATCAATTTCCTCTTCATTGCACTTAAAAGAGGAAAATAACTGACATGTATTACAGACACGCGTCCTTTACTCAACTGAGAGAGACAATTATACTGTGATGGAGCACATATGGAAATTAAGTCCAGCTACACAAATGAATACAGAAATAACTGTCTGTGATTGTCAATAATATGTTCAGATACAAGTTCATTGTCTTGGTTAAAAAAAGAACAAAAAATGAGATCAATGAGTTCACTTCTCACCCTGATGATATGAAGAGGGAAAAAAAAAACTTTTGATTAAGTGTGTATAATCTAAGAAAACTAAAACCCTCAGGAAAAATATTTACAAATTCATGTGTCAATAACCTTCATTTATGTAGCTATTTTTTATAACTACAATATGAAGGTCAAATATGAAGGTTTACACACCTTTCTCTCGTTTCTTTAATGTATTCTTTAATCTTCCCTATGCTAATGAAAGATCTTATTTATAGTCCAGTGAAACAAGAAATAGGTTCCTTGATCCTAAACACTCAAGTAGACATTTAAAATGTGAAACAAATCAGAATAAGCTTCAGTTACATTTTGTTCAAAACATATTTTAATGTGGTTTTATTACTATTTAGTTTTTTTTTTCTGGACTTGTTAAAAATGTTAAAATTATCATATTTTCAGCTTGTTTATAACCTTTTACCCATATTTTACCTGTGTGCTAATAATTATGGAGCTGAATGTATAAATGTTCAGACAAAGAACAGGCACCACTGGGTCAATAAAATAAAGTGTATAACTTCACAAAAACTCATGATTTAATCTCTAACAAGATAGAAATAAATACACACCCCTCCTCAGGAACTGCCTGGCCTACTGTGCGGCACTCTCTGGGTGTGTAAAGCACTTCGATATCATCAGGAGGGAACTCAATCAGGTCTCTTAACGGTCCTGACTCTATGATGGATGGGTGGGTTATCAAATACTCCTCAAAGTCCACTGGGTCCACAGTCTCTGTCAATGGGACCTAGAGGCAGTGGGGGAGGGAGCGGGAAAGGCAGGTAGAGTTACATAAAAACGTTTTTATTATTTTACACTTCTAAGCAAAACCACACGTTCATTCTCATTTTACAGTGTAATTCATGATCAAATCCTCAATTCCTTTCCACCTTCTAATGTGATATTTCAGTAAAAAAAAAAAAAAGTCCCTTTACATCATTCTCAATATGAAGTCCTCTGTTAAAGTGACTAGTGAGTGCACTTAAAGCCATTCTGAAGTACACCTTTGAAGAATGTATGCTCAAATCTGTTTAGAATTATCTCAACTAGCTGCTTCTATTCAAATCCAATGCCATTTATCTATTAGAATTAAACAAGCTGTTTTTGAAACGGCTCATCTGCTGCAGTCAGAATTAGATTTATTTATTTAAATGCATAGTTTTTTGACATCACAATAAACATGATTTGAAGATCATTATTTTCCATTTTACAGACTGCATAGAATTAACTTACATTTTGAAACTTAACAAAAAGAAGCTTAAGTCATATGGGCCCTGTAACAGGCATCACCATCTCAATATGCAGCAGTACAACTGCAGTATTAATATAACATTCACATTGTGCAAACCCATTCAAATGGTCTGTTTAGACTGCACTGAGAAAAAGCATGCTTCTTAAGCGATGTCACTAGTCACTGAGCCAGTTTTATTAAAGAATGCAACTCAGTTTTACAGTCTGACTCACTCTTAAATTCAACACTCGAGGCATCTAAATACTATAAAAGAGCCAGTTTAAAAATATAGGTGTCAAGATAATAAGCAGAACAAATTAGCTCCCTAAAAGGGTCAAATATAAACACTGTTATTTAAAGCTCTTCATGAAAGAAATCTTAGAATATAACAACCATAAAAACCTGCAGAAACACAAAACAAAACAAAAACACAAAAGGAACACATAGAAAACCTGGTATTGTAAAAGAGTTATCAATTTTTTTTATGTTTTAGAATTGTGTGGTACTCACAGAGTTGTTTGTTGCATGACCACCCACACTAAGGTTTTTGAGGAGCTGAGGAGAACCTCCATACTGGCCAGCAATTTGCTTCCTCACCTCAGCTGCTACAGTCCTGAAAAGAAAAGAAACAGAGTCCATGTGCCACGCATCCAAATGAAACAGTGAAAAAAAGCTAAACATAAAGGACAAATAAGCTTCCCTCAAAGTAAAGTCATTTCAAGTTAAGCACAATCACATCTTGTGATCAGCTGCTCGTTGCTTTTGAACTAGAGCTGTATGCATGTAGGATATGTCTCAAGATTATCAGGAACATTAGCATGAAAGACATGCCCAAATCTACATAGTCATATAAAAAATGTCTTTAATCTTAAGTAAGTCCATCATTTTGAGCTACTGTGAAAGATGAAAGCAATAGCTAAAAGCTAAAATAAATGATAAAATAAATAACTAGATTAACAGATATCAGGCTGAATCAGAATCAGAAAACTTTGTTAATCCCGGGGGGAAATTGTTTGTGTTGACTGCCACAGCACACAAAGACACACAGAGACACAGAACAGTAGAATAGAATAATGTAAAAAGTATAGAAATTGTCTAGTAGAATAAAAATAAAATCTAAAATCTAATAGAGGACATAGTATTATTAAGTTAAGTTTGATTTTGGAATGTGAAAAAAGTAGTGTTGTCCACAAGGAATATTGCACATGGAAAATATTGCACATGAATATTGCACATGGAAAATATTGCACATGAAGAATTAAGAATACTGCATGTGAGGGATATTTCAGATGATTAAGATTAGCACATAAGGAGCATCAGGTTATTTTCCAGATTATTGTGTGGGTGTGGGTGTGTGACTGAGGGAGGAGTTGTAGAGTCTGACGGCAGTGGGAAAGAAGCACCATTATTTAGTCACAATTTTTAACCAGCTAGTCTAATAGTACTATTTTTATTTCTGTGGCTTGTCTGTGAACAGCTTTCCAGGCCAAGCTGATTTATTTATTAATCAGTATTATTTTAAGTTAATTAAAAAGTTGTATATACAATGACACTTGAGTTTTTGAACCCTTTAGAAATTATTCTGGATAAATTACTCAATACAACTAATCATTAGAGCAGAGCAGACGAATACATGCTATACGAGGGAGACGGCGCTGTGCTATTCACTCAGCACTTGTGTTGTTTTTTTGAAACTTCATTATGACTCCCAAGCGTAAGGCAGTAAAGGTCAGAAACTGGTTCACTTAATTTCTGCTGTGTATGTGATCTTGAGTTTATTTTGCCTGCGCTCCCACTGCTAACTAATTCCTAATGATACACTTTTAGTGATTAAACATTCAGTTGGACAGTGTTCTTTATGTATGGATAATATGATGTATTTTCATGATAACATATGTAAAATCATGATGCAATTTATCACAATATCTGTAATTAACAACAGCTCTAAATATAGACACTAGATCTAGTGAAATGTGTACTCACTCTCTTAGACCCTTATAGGGAACCATCTGAGTTAGAAGGTCAAAAATCTGCAGACACAGCAGCCTCAAGCAAATGCACATTAAAAATTACATGGATGGTAATAAATTAGGTATTTTGTAAAATCAGGAGAACAGACAGCAAATGTGTCTCACGAATATCTTCATTTTCACTATGTCAATCTTTTACCAGACAATGGAGGGCAACTCATACAGAACTGAACAACACATTCCCAGAGGCCCTGTTGATTCTGGAAATGCCTTTATTTAGATTAGGCATTCCTCGAAAGGGGTGATTAGCTCAAGTCATGTTGTTCGCAGATAGACTGCAACCCAATTTTATGAGGTCTGGACAGTTGTGTTAAACATATTCTTGTAGTCTGGATAAATTACATTACATTACACATCAGTTACACATCAGTAAATATGCAAACAAGCTGATATGTCCATCCAAACCTATTTGAGCCAATGATCTTACCATGTAACAGTGTAAAGACAACAAGGCAGAGGAATGCTGGAGCATATGGTAAATAAAACAAGGTTGAGAGAATGACTGAAAAGCCTGCCATTTAAGGTGCCATTTTATTATGACATTTTACAAAGCAAGCTAACTTAAGCCAGAGGACAGGTGGCTAAATCTTTACATAGGGAATGGGAATATGACAATATTTTATCTCGCTGTGATAAGTTACAGCACAACACTTACACAAGCATACAATGGATGTGGTCAGTACCTAATGAAAACTGGCCAACAGTATGTTTTATTAAAAGGGGAGCATAAATAATACTGTTTTACTGGTTTTAGTCCAGTGTAGTATGTGAAACACTGTTTTAGAATGAGTTTTTGGCTATTTTTAAATATGGCTCTACTGGTGCAGTGGGTCTATTCCAACTTATAAAACCTAAACAAAAAATGCCACATCACCCAGTCCTGTCCAAGACATCTGTCATGAGGAATCTAACACACAGAGTAAGTAAGACTGCAGCCTTTGACAATACATGAATACCAGGTTTTCTCATTTTAACTTTACAATAACACTGATCACTAACTAGATGTTAAATCAGGTACAGTTGTGCTGTGCACATATAACAGCTCTCTGGATGCATAACAGTTTCAGAGTGAGGGTAAAATATTTCATTTATATTATTATATAGATCTAATCAGAAGTGGTCTGGTGTGATTACAGCCTACAATTCCCAAAGTTGGTGATCTGGATATTTTTGAGAGATCAACTAAAGGAAGCACTATAAACACCATAGAAACTAAAATATGCAGGAAAACTAACTACAGCTCACATGTTTCCTCTTACAATAAAATAGTTGGCCAGCTGGCATTTAGAGCCACGAACATAGAGGGCATCAAAGATTCAGATGTTAACGTGGTGTATGAGAGAGGGGGTCTGATTCCTCAACCCCTCTGTACTGGACGATCGCCAGTGACCCAATTCACTGCCTCGGTGAACATAAAGCAGCGTTATAATGGCGAAAAGATCAATTGAGCCACAGCCCCTTATTAAACGCCAGCTAATGCCGTTACAGCAGACCCAGATTCTCAGCAGAACCACCAGGGCCCAATGTGAAACTAGTCCAGACCGCGGAAATTAGTAAATAGCCAGTTAATGATCCGCGACGAGCTGAGAGAACCCCGCTCGAGGTGTCAGTGTCAAACAATCGTTCTCTCCCTCCACACAAAAATATCCATTCACATCCTGGGGCCTGATTGAGATTCGGCTTGTTCACGTTAAATAACACTGAACTTTACTCCAGGAACAAACACAACGTGCATGACGGTACAAAACCATCCGTTAGTGTGGCTCTTACAGGGAGCAGGGTGGGTCACTCGGCATCTTTGCTCGCGCGCTGTACAACAGAGCTAAGCTAGCTCGCTAACACTAGCTGCCTAACTGGAGCGGTCTCCCTTTAGGCCTCGTTCAAGAAAGGATTATCCAGTCCAGCAACCCACAGTCATTAACCAGACCAAGCAGAGTGGCGTCGTAGGAAAACAAACACACTTCTGCGTGCCGACGCTAGCGCTGAACGGCATTACCTGCTTATTTTTTGGGCGAAGGCGCGGCGCTCCGCCATGGCTGTGGCTGCTGAGTGCTCCACTACTCGAGCCGGGCTCTCTCCAATCTCCAGCGTCTCTCTCTCTCTTTCTCCCAGCGGCGGAGGACACAGCAGCGCCCACGGATTACCGTACAACACCGGGGGCTGCGCACCACAAATCCTATACTCACCACCAATACATTGCCAGTTTAACTACTAGAGAAAACATATGTGAACAAAACAATTTTGATACAGTTTTCGCCAGAATTTGGCGTCATTGTTCGTATATAAATCTGTAGGTGCTGGAGACGCGCCGCTGTGCTGCTGCAGGCGGATGATTCACATCCTGTGTTCATTACACAACAATGGAGCAGGATACTAATACAGATGGATGATGTGTGAAGTGTATCCGTTCATAAAATCCTGGCTTTTTATTATCATTTCTGTAGTTGTATTCTGATTTGTATGACCTTTTTCCATAAAAAATATCAAATTAAAAAATTTATCTGGATTAAAAGTTAATTATGATCATTTGTGATAGGTCATATTTTACTTTAAAGGAATTTTGAATCTCAAAATAAGTTAATTTAAAGTGATATTGTTTTATGTAACAATATATTTTGCAACCAAAAAGGCTACAAGCTAGGGAAATGCTAAAAAATTATATATCCAAGCATTAGAATTTGAACCACCACTGTATCAGTCATGGTACTCCCAATTAAAGACCACCCCTAAAACAGCACCAGAGCAAGAAGGGCTGACTCTGGGGGAAGCAGGCACAGAGATTCACTTGGAAGGAACGGCAGACTTCAGTATTCTAGAATGAAGGTGAAACAGTAAAAAAAAAATCTAAAGCATATGACTGGGAAAGCCCAGCAAAATGTCAGAGGCCCAACTAAAATATATTTTTTGTGGTCATATGACACAAAAATTTATCTCATTGGACAAGATTCAAACATTTTGTGTGACACAATAAAACTTTTCCAACAAACACCATCCTACTTTGTCTCAGTGACGACTGGATGTCTTGTTAAAATTGATAGACAAATGAGCTGTGCAGAATACAGGAAGATATCTGCTAGATAACCTACTTAACCTTGGAAAAAACTGGACTGTTAAGCAAGGAAACAATCCAAACACAAAGTCAAAGCAATCCTAAAGTGTTCTGTAGATTAATTTCTTTATTTAAAGTAATTTCTATGAGGTATTCACCTGAGGAAATTGTATACAACATTTTCTGATATTGTTGCTGCTCTTGTTGTTGATTATAACACCTGCTCACAACTAATGACTTGTGATTTAGAAAATTGAATGCTGCATATGACATTTCATGTACTCATCTCAAAGTGTCATGTTCAAATAAAGATGCAAAATGCAAATGAAGGTCATTTAAAAGCATGAAAAAAGTATTGAGAACTTAAAATGGTAACCTAAAGGTTTAGGAATAAAAAGGAAGTGTTTAGAAATTAAAAGGAAATGTATAAAAAGCCACATCATCATGTTTATGATATAATAATTTAAAAATATTTAAATGAGTGAACTTTAAACTTGTACTTAACAATCGGAAAAATATTTGGAACTGTTTGGAAGAAAGTAACATATTTTATTCGTTCTACACATGTAAAGCTTAAAAAAAAAATTTGACCATGCATTATAAACATGACCAGGTTGCTTAAGAAAGTCTTTACAGTGTGAGAACGTATCAAACTGTGGGCGTCGCCCAAAAAACATCACGGCTTCTGATTGGCTATCGCCCAGTTTCGCGAAACCTCGCGAGAACACCTACATCGGCAGCTACTTCCTCAAAACGTAAACAAAAGTGATATGCTGGCAAAGTGAGTTCACCAATTTTGTTAAGTGTCTAAAAAAGGTACAGTCGCTTGTTTGCATCACCTAGCGTATATATGTCACAACTGAAGGTCTTTCATAACCTACACTAATCTGTTGCATTTCTAGCGTTTTTCTGAGGTTTATCCATTCAGCTAGCAAGTAGCACACCAGCTCATAGTAACAACAGATTAGCACGTATGGCTAACTTGTAAAACTTGGGTTTTCTGAGTTTTGCTCACGACACACCATAACTTCAGTTTACTGCCGTGAATTGAGCGTCTTTAGGCCACTCCGTGGGTTTTTTTCATTTCACCAGAAGGTTTTTTAATCCTACTAATAGTGTTGAAATATACCCGTGTGATTGACAATTCGACCATTCGGAATAAGTGTTGGAAAATTAATGTTCTGGAGTAACGTTTTTCACAAAAAGGTATTTTTTTCTGTGAAATTAATGAACGGCAAATAAAATGACCTAACTCTACCACCGTGCTGGTCTCTCTCTCTCTCTCTCTCTCTCTCTCTCTCTCTCTCTTTCTCTCTCTCTCTCTCTCTCTCTCTCTCTCTCTCTC